>JAECZO010000004.1:540849-559434 GCA_019188245.1 Novymonas esmeraldas
ACGGGGGGGGGGGGGGGGGGGGGGCAGATGAAATAAAGAGAGGAGCTCTCACATCGTTCTTCGGTCCATTTCTCGCCCCCCCCCCTCTCTCAATCTTTTCCACCGAATACCACTCAGTAGCACACCTGATCGGAGAAGCAACAAAAAAAAAAGAAGAGCGGACGCTTCCATCGTCACCACAACCACCTTGCCGGCATCCCCTCAAGACGGCATTTCCTGTGCGGCACACCGTCACCATCAACCACCATGCGTCCTGCTCTCACCCTCGCTCTCTCTCATTTTTTTCATTCACTTCCACACTCTTGCGTCCTCTGCTTCCACTCTCTATCGCTCCTCTCTTTTTTTTTTTTTTTTCTCTCTCTGCCTCCGTTTTTTTTTTTTTTTTTTCTTGGTACGGCACCCGTCTGAGAGTCACAGGTACAACCGTCTGGCAGGAGCCATACACACGCGCACACTTACGCTCGCTTACACTTACACAAGAGAGACACTGCATATTCCCAGTCACACACTCTCATTCACGCATACACACTCACACTCTCACACAAACACACACACACACGCACGGCGCCGCACCCCCGATGAGGCGCACGGTGTCAGCCTGGGCGAAAAGGTTCGATGTGTGTGTGCTCGGCGGCGGCCCAGCAGGCATCGCTGCGGCCGTGCGCGCCTACGAGCTTGGGAAAAAAGCCTGCATCATCGAAGAAGCCCGCGTAGGCGGCGCAGATTTCTGGAATGGCGCACTCCAGTCCAAGACACTGTGGGAAATGGCAAAATTCGCCCGCTACACCATGGGCAACACGTCGCACCGCTTCATGAAATCTGTAGCGGAGTTGCCCAAGGTGAAGCACGAAAACCTCATCAAGGCAATCACCAACGCCGCCGAGACGCGCGAAGCACAGACACTCGAGGTCCTCGCCAACGCGGAAATCGAGCTGCTCTCCGGCGTCGGCGCTTTTAAAACACCCCATTCGGTGGGTGTATCAAAAGCAGATGGAACCGAGGACATCGTCGAGGCCGATTACTTCGTCATCGCCACCGGGGCCCAGCCACGGCCGCACCCCACCGCCGTCGCAGACGGCAAGGTCGTCTTCACCTCCGACGACATCATGATGCACCCGCTGCCGAAAAGCATCGTCATTATCGGCGCTGGTGTCATCGGGTGCGAATTCGCATCAATTTTCGCCAACTTCGGAGAAACGCAAGTCAACATTATCGAAAAGAGCGGCCGCATTCTCCCAATGGAGGACGAGGACATCGCCGTCTTTGTTCAAACACTGCTCGAGCAAAAAGGCGTCCACTTCCACCACCACTCCGCGATCGAGAGCAACACCATACAGGACGGAAAGTTCCACTACACGCTCAAAGACGTCCGCGACGGCTCTCTGCACAACCACGTCACCGACAGCGCCCTCGTCTCCATCGGCCGCGTACCAAATGTAGCGAAACTCAACCTGGAAGCGATCGGCGTCAAGGTCGAGAGCAGCCGCATCACCCGCGACGATTTTCTCCGCATCAAGCCCCACAAGCACATTTACGCATGCGGCGACGCATGCACGCGCGTGGCCCTAGTCAACGTGGGGGAGCTGGAGGGTCGAGCGTGCATCGACCACATGTACACACCATGCCCCGAGGAGCAGCTGAAGCTCACGCTGGACAACCTCTCCACCATCATGTTCCTCGATCAAGAAGTAGCCGCCGTTGGGCTGAACGAGCAGCAGTGCAAGAAAATGTCCATTGGCTACAAAATGGCGAGATACAGCTACGAGTATGTTGGCCGCGCACTCGCAATGGGCAACACACGCGGCTTCATCAAACTCGTTGTCACCAACGACAAGAAAATGCAGGTGCTCGGCGTGCGCGCCGTCGGCCCACACGCCAGCAGCATTGTCGAGCTCGCCTCTCTCGCGATCCACAACAGAGAGTCCGCCTACGACCTCCGTGACCTTCACGCTGCCTACCCAGCAATCACTCAGGGGTTTCAAGAGTGTCTGCACATGCTGCTCGGCTCATCCACGCTGAAGCCCGGTGTGTTTCCGCAACTTGTCGTGCGGGAATGGAACCCGCCAAGCTTCGAGCGCGGACGTGCATACGCAAAGGAAAAGTGAGCGCCACCACTTCTGTGCTCGCGTCAACTTTCCCCTTCCTCTCTTTGCTCTCCGCGTCACGATTGTATGTGTCGATAGCATGGCGCAGCTCTTTCACCCCGGCCGAGAGTCCAACGTGTCCCCATTTTTATGATGCTGGCACATTTTGTGCACTCCTATCCAGTTTTTTTTTTTTTTTTCGTTTGTCTCTCGGCAGGGAGAAAAAAAAAAAAAAGGTTGCGCCGTACCGCTGTTGCCCTTTTCGAAGAAGGGATCAAAAAAAAAAAAGAAAAAAAAAAACAGGTGGGCCGCCCCGTGGTGCGGCCATACGCAGGCAGAGATTACTCTTTCACAACGCGCTGCTGAGAAATCGCCGAGGTGCGATTTTCATTCTCTAGTCCCCCACCGACTTTTCAGAATGGGTCACTCTCTGAATTAAAAAAAAAAAAGAAAAAAAGAGGGCAGCGCAAAAAAAAAAAAAAAAATGATTGGGCAACAGGAATCTACTGAAAAGCCGGTGGGGAACGGCAAGCTCCATGCACCGCGCAAGTCCCGCTTCCCAGAAAAACATGTTATGAATCAAAGAAAAAAAAAAATGACCTCTGCTACTCCGTCTTTTTTTTTTTTTTTCTCCATCTATCTGTATTGCTTTGCTTGTTTTAAACGCGGTTTTTTTTTTTTTTCTCTGCTGCTGTTGTTCTTGTTTGCACACTCTCTCCTTTTTTTTTTTTTTTTCTTGTCACCTTCGATTGTAGAGAGCTTCGCTGTCGAGCGTTGCCTCCGCACGGACACAGTCACTCTCCACATCGACTGCTTTTTTTTTTTTCTTTTTTGGAGGCGCGACGCTCACATCGGCGTACCTCCCGAAAAGAAAAAAAAGAAGCATGGCCACGTCTGCTCAGGACGCTGTGAACATTAGCGAAGATGACCTCAGATCAGCGATGAAGATGCCCATTCGGACGCACGTACGCGTCCTGGGTCTCGAGAGGACTCATCCGTCTGTTCTGGCAAGGGACTTGGAGACTATCAAGCGCTGCCGCACCATGCAGGACGCTGTGGTAGCTGTGACGGAACTCCGCAGCCGTTGGATTTCGATGGGGATTTTCCGAAGCGTGCAGTACAACTTTGAGCCCACAGCTGACGGGCAGTCTGACGATGTGTGTGTGCGCCTCGACGTCGTGGAGGAGAAGCCGAAGAAGAGTATCGGCGTGTTCACAACCGACTCTTCCATCCCCGAGATCACAGTAGCCCTGGATAACATACTGGGTGCCCGATACTCCGTGAAGGGCAACTACATTCCCCCAGCATCCCGTATCCATTCCGCGTCCTTCTCGTTTCTCTCGAACGTTCCTTTCCTCGGCCAGAGCGCCGAGTACTACGTGGGCAGACGGACAGAGAACAAAACCTACCACCTGGCAAATGCAGAGCGCGTGGAGGAGGTCAAGGCTACCACGACGAGTAGGAAGGGCACGCTGGCGTCTGAGCTGACTGTCGGCTTTCAGCGCAGAACGCTCTTGACGAAGCACACGGAAAATGTGCCTCCCGCAGATTCAGCCGATTTTGCGGCCACGGATAAAGGCTACATTCGCCACCAGCTCACCGCGACCAACGTAGCCCATCACGCCAACCCGTTTCTCTACAACATGTACCCGCTGCCGATTTACGGGAGTCAGGTCAGTCTGTGCAACGAGTTTGCAGGGGGCCCAGCTGGCGGGGACTTCACGTTTTTCAAAAGCGAGGTCCAGGGCTCCAAGTACGTCCCGCTCGGACCGTTTTTCAGTCTGCAGCTGAGTGCGAAGCTGGCTGGGATTTACCCCTTCTTCGGGGGACGCATTCCCCTCAACGATCGACTCTTCCTCTCGAACTGTCACATTCGCGGCTTCAAGTCTGTAGGGCCGTCGACGCTTGACTGGGGGCAATCAGTGGGACGCTTCGCGGCCACTGGTGGCAACGCGCTCTGGGCCACGTCCGTGAGCCTCAACTTCCCCTTCCTGTTTTTCCCCAACAACGGCATCGCCTCAATGCACCTCTTTGCGAATGCTGGAAACCTGCGCATGGTGGACTCACTCGACGCGCTCAAGGACGGCTACCGTTGGCTGCGCGAGTGCGCCTGCTCTGTTGGCGCAGGTATCGTAGTCACACGAATCCCTCTTTTCGGCGTCGCACCGAGTGGACGCTTTGAGCTAAACATGTCCGTTCCGATAGGCGTAGACAAGGAGGGGAATTTTGTGTTCCGCAATGGCCGCAAGAGTCTCTTTGACAGGTTCCGGTTTGGTCTGGTGTGGTCCTCCAACTTTTCATTCTAGCAGGACAGAACTGAACCGACGCACAGACGCTCGCTATTCTTGTCCACGCATCTACGCCCCTCTCACAGTGCACTGCAGGAAAGAAAGAAAGAACTAAAAAAAAAAAAACGAGACCAAAGTAACCGTCGCAAGAAATGAAGGCTATTTCGTTGGCAAATGAGGAAGGGCAGAAAAATGGGTACGTAGCTCAACGCACTCGCCGTGCCTCCTCTTGGAGACAAAGACACTGCTGGTTCAGGAGGCGTTGAAAAAGAAAAAAAAAAAAAGAAAATGCCAACCCCCGTTTTCTCTTTGGTGGATACCCCCTGCTTGTTCTTCTCTCTCAAGTAGAGCAAAAGGATAGAAAGCAGGCTTCCTCGACAAGGAGGTCACATGGAGCATCCCACACCATCTCTCTCTATTTCTTGTTCCTCTCTTCTCCTGGTCTTTCACTCTTTTTTCGGTGTCGGCTCCGAAGCAGCACGGCCGTCACTCCCTGATTTCTGGTGTGGCGCAGCTGCTCTCTCGCTGTCGTCGTATAATGCTGGCGAGCACAGTGGAGTGCCGTGCCCCAAGCCTCTGACGCCGCGTGAGCGTCTTTGTCACAGCACCATTCACTCTTCGGCTGTGAACTTCTTTTTTTTTCTCTTTTTTTTTTTTCAAAACGTTGGTGTCGCCATTCTTGCGATTTTCCTTGAATCCCCGATTCACTTCTGATTCCTCTTTTAGCGTGCATCTGCTAGCGCCGTTTTTTTTTTTTTTTTCTCTCCACCTTCCTCTCAGGGGGTTGTTTTTCCTCCTTTTTTTTTTTTTTACAGCGTTGCTTCTGCTGTTTGGGCCTCTTTTTTTTTTTTTTTCAAGTGCTGAGTTTTGCTAGACGTTGACCTGTCGCCTAGATATTGCAGGCGCAGCCTCCGCGACACCTCAGCAATGCTGGACACCCCAGGCGCGTTTATTGGGGAGTTCGATGCTTTGGACGGACCCAAAGTTACGTACGCATTTGAGTACTTCGACTACAACAGGGCCGCAAAGAGCAGCTCTCTAGTCCGTCAGCTGCTCTGCTTCGTGGAGGGTTCGGCGTTCATCGGCAAGCATGTTGCAAGCGGGCTGCTGCACCGCGAGTGCAGGGAGTACATGAATTCGGTGGCGGCTCACGTCCTCACGTCCAACGAGAGCCGGGAGGAGCGGCTGTTGTACCAGGAAAGCGGGTGCCCATGCGTAGGTAGCTTTCTCTTCAGCATTCCCGACATTGTGGCGCGCGGTGAGAAGCGCCGGTTCTGTCTCATCTTCCTGCACCCCTCGTACCGTGAGTTGGTTGCACGATGGGACTACCTCAGCTGTTTCGTCGAGGTGCTGATAGGACGCTGGAGCCAGCGTGCGGCCACTCGGTACCAGCAGGAGTACGCCACCTTGGCCAACCTGGAGCGGCTGCGGGAGGAGTCGCGCCGAAAGCCGCTGCGCTCGCTGGCAGAACTGCTTTCCTTGCCCGTCGCAGATGCCGATGGCGCCTCCTCGCTGTTGGCGGCACAGGATGCGCTGCTGGAGGAGATGCACTGCCAATTCGAAGTGGTACTTCCTCAGGCCCTAGCGCACCCTATCCCGCTAGCGTATCGCGACAAGGACGCAGCGCGGCGAGACGCGGAGCACTTGTTGGAGGAGCAGCTGCCACTCGCCGAGTCCAGCATCGACCGTGTGGTCACTGACGTGGTGCACTTGTCCGGCGACGAGGTTGTGCTTCCTCGATTCTCGAAGCAGCTGGTCTTCGTCGACTCCGAGATCGTTGTGCGGCCGCTGCCCTTGTGGCTTCTGCAGCTCTTTTCCGATGTCCCTGGCAGCCAGGCTCCCACGGCCGCCGCGCACACGCTTCTGCGAGCCCTTTTCAGCGGCAACCAAATTCTCATCACCGGGTCGGACGCGCGCGGTTGTGCCGGCCTTGCGATGTCGCTTGCGTACACGCTCCCGTCGGCGCTGCTCAAGATGCACATCGGCTCTGACACCTACCGCATGCCGTACGAGAGCCGGATCTTGACCTTTTCGCAGCGGGCGCTCTCTGAGTACACGTTTGCAACGTCGCCGACTACGGCGACGCAGCGCAGCGGACCGCCGAGCCTCGTGCGGCTGTATGACATGGAGGCGGACGGCGTCGTCCACGTGCGGGTGGAGCGCGAGCGTGTCTGCTCGGTGCAGGACTGTGATCAGCTGCGACGCGCAGTGCTCCGACAGAACGCCGTGCGCACGGTGGAGGACGAGCCCGCCGTTGAGCCCACCACCCTGGAGAGTCGTGTGCTCGTCCTTCTCCAGCCGTACACGGCCCGTGTGCGCGAGCAAAGCAGCATCGGCGTGGCGCAGCTTCAGCTCCTCACCACGCAGCTTCACCAACTGGTGAGTGAGTACGTGGTGCGAGGCCGCGTGTATGGGCAGCTGTTTGAGCAACAGGAGGTCGAGGCGAACAGCGCGTCGCTCAGCCCGGGCACCCCTGCAGCACCCGCAACTCTGGCGCCGTCGCCTGTGCGTGCGACCACCTCACCGTTGTCAGGGTCGCACCGCTTCTCCTTCTCAGGGCTCGGCTGGCACGGCTCTCTCCGCGGTAGCACGCCAACAACTGCGGCGCCGCAGAACGGCAGTGGTGTCACTGCCGGGGAGGCGAGCACCGCGATCACGAAGAACACTCATCTTTCCCCCGTGTACGGCAAGCGGTTCCAGCAGCGCCACTATGTCTTCTCCAGCTTCGCTCCGGAGGATCACGCCATTCTCGTCTTTCTGGGGAGCGCGTGAGGCTCGAAGGACAGCGCGAAGGTGCGAGAGGGGATAGAACACGGGGGAGGGGGCGACGGGAGAGAAAGAAGGGGGGAGAGGCAGTCGCTGTGACAGCCGTGTGTTCCACTCCTCTCCGTCCTTCGCATGCCTGTTTTAAAGCTCTCCACCACCTCCATGTCGGCGCCTAATAATAACACGAAAAAGAAAAAAGGAGAAGGGGCCGCCTCCTTCCTCGCTCCCTTCTCCACCACCTCGCCTTGTCTGCGGCTCCTCCTCACTTCCCCAGCGGCCCCTCCTACGCGCGCGACTGTCCCCTACGCCTGTGCGTGTCTCTCGTGACGCGTTTCGCATGTCCACACGCCCCCCCGCCCCCTCGCCGTTGCTGCGGTTCATTCCCTCGTGCGTCTCTGCTTCATTGAATCTTCGTGTTCTTTTTTTTTCTCCTGGGTCACACACACTCGCTCTCTGCGGTGTGGTGTGTGGCCTCACCACCGCGGCCACACACTGGACGTTCAACATCACGCGGCGTGTCACATCGCAGCTGCCGTACAAGGCACGCGCGCACAGTCCAATGTCCGGTTTCAGTGGTGAGTGCGAGCGCTCTGGCGCCGTGTCAGGTGTGACGGCCGAGGAGCTCCAGAAGTCCATCGCTGCCCTCCAGGAGGAGTCGTGGGTTTGTCGAAGAGCCTACGGTCGCCGGTGGAGAGACACTGTCGCACCAACAGCCGCTCGCACCCAGCCGGTGGAGCTCTACCCCGACCTCCCACATCCCTGCGCCCCACTACCAGTCGCTGAGTCGCGCCGCGCGCCCGTCGTCAAGCCGGCGCCGGTGAGCGGGGCTGCATCCAACGCGCTCATGGCGCCTGCGCTGCCGGGGCCCTTGAGGCGCCCTACGAGTCAGGTTCTCCCCCGGCTCTCCACGCCGTGGGGTGCATCCCTCAGCTCCAAGGCGTCGTCGGCTCCGTGTTCTCCGCCCAGCGTTGATGGCGCCGCCGCAGCTCCCGAGAGGCCACGCTTCCATCACAGCGGCCCCGCCGAGCACGGCACAGCCCCACCAGTGCCAGCCCCACCGGTACCAGTGGATGACGCGGAGGGCCGCAGCAGCAGCATCGCTAGTAGCGAGTTCACGCGCATGCCATCCGTGCGTTTGCCCGCCGCGAGGTTCGCGTCCCGCGTCGGCTACGTGCCCACTTGCTGGGCACTGGGAATGCAACCGACGAAGAAGAGCCTTTCCACGTCCTCTGCGCTGTCCAGGCCACCTGTGGACTCGTCCGCCTCAGAGAGTAGCTGGATGACGAAACAGTCAAACGGCTCCGCCGTGCATCCAGCGCGTGACAGTGCCGTCGCCGTCCCGGCTGACAGCGGTGCCGTGTTGACGACGGCGGATGCAGAGACGAAGCATGAGAGTCCACCGGGCTCGCCGTGGCGGCACGGCGTTTCGCAGTCGCCCAAAGCGGAGCCAGCGACTGAGCTTCGCGCTGAGGCCGCGGTGGCGCCACAAGCGGCAGGCAGCGGCGGCGTTGACGGCACCGTTCTGGCTCAGCCGGCGGCCCGCGAAGTCGCAGAACCCGTGAGTGTTCCAGAGTCACCCGCTCCCCCGTCGCCACAAACCCGTTCGCAATCTGCGACGTTGACGGAGATGGTGGCGGAGACGGTGGCGGAGACGGTGGCGGAGACGGTGGCGGAGACGGTGGCGAGCGCGGATTCCAAACTCGGTGCTGCGATAGTGGCCGAGTCGTCTGTTGCGATACTGACGTCGACCACGCAGCGCTCGTGGCGAGCGTTTCCAGTGGCCGACACGTCACGTGCGACTGGATCTCTTGCGAAGCCACCCACCCCAGAGGACGCGCAAGACACAGCGTCACCGCCGCCCTCGTCGCACGAGCGCACAACTGATGCTGAGCCGGCGCCGCTACCTGGTACAGTCTCCACTTCCGCCTCCGCCGCTGCCGTTGCCGTTGCCGCCGCTGCTGCGCCGGAGACGGTCGCCCCGCACCTCTCCATCCGCGAGGTCAGCCACACCGCGTCACAGTCCTCCCCGGTCTCTCACGCGGAGCCGCACCGTGCAGGCCAAGCGGCACCTGCCACCGAGTCTGGTTTACCTCCGACAGGCCAACCCACAGCGTCGCAACCCACGCCGTCCTCGAGTGCCCCACCGCCCCCGAGGACGCCGTTGCCTGTGCCGCCGCCCGCAGCAGCGGCGAAGGCGAAGACGGTCGCACACGACACTGTCGCCGTGCCGCGGAGAGACTCGGCACCCCCCCATGTGACGGCACCGGAGGTCGCTGAGCGAGGCTGGCACGTACCCGCTAGCCTCGCTCCCGCTCGGACGGCCGGCAGCGCGTTCTTTAAGTTGGTTACCGTAGAGCGTTTCTACTAGTCCAGAGGGTCTGCTGCACCTCGTCAGGTGTGTGGGGGTGGGAGGGGAGGTGCACACGCGCAGCACCGTCGCACCTCACTCCACCATCCGAGGTTTTCCTTTTTTTTTTTTTTGGGTTGCGCGCCACGGTGAGAATTGGGTGAACTTCGATGGTAGCGGTGGCGTGCAAGGCACCTCCCGTCACCGCACCTCTGGATCCCACACGGACTCCACGGGAAGGGATGGGGGAGCGGAGGGCGGCAACACACGCCGCTCTCCTGGTCACCGGGTGAAGGCAGAACCGCTGGTGCCACTCTTCCAGAATTCCCTTGCTCCCGCATCTCTCTTCGTGTGACACTCCTTTCCAGACGTGCTTGCCCGGCACTGCACCGCGGCACATTCAGAATGACACCAATGCAAGGGGAACCTGCGCGCGCGCCGACAGCGCCACACCTCCTTCAGCTTCGCTACCAACCCCGCTCTTGCCTTCGTCTCCTGTGTATGGGAGCGGCAAGCAAAGAGAGAAGAAGAGGAAGTGGGTGGGGACTGTGCGTGCCCTCTCTCCTGAACAATGCCGCGATGCGCCGCCTCGTTCGCGGGCCGCGGTAGTGCGGCCTCGACGCCATCACAGCCTCTCTCTCCTCCTGCATCTGCCTGATGCCGACTCGCCTCACTCGTGCTGGATTCCCCCTCCTCCTCCCTCCTCCTCTTGTTGTTGGACGTGCTGATGCCCCACTGCCCCCCGCTGCTTGCCCCCTTTCCTTCCCTTCGCTCCCCATCTTCTACGCACTCCTGTTGGCATTTGGGGGTGCAGCCAGTAGCACAAAGATGACGATGATGAGCGTTCTCGCGAACGCGCTTCGCACCATTGCGAGCGCGGAGCGCCGTGGCAAGCGCCAGGTGCTCATCCGCCCCTCCTCGAAGGTCGTGATCAAGTTCCTGCAGGTGATGCAGAAGCACGGCTACATCGGCGAGTTCGAGATCATCGACGACCACCGCGCCGGCAAGATCGTCGTGAACCTGAACGGCCGCCTGAACAAGTGCGGTGCCATCTGCCCCCGCTTTGACTGCGCCACCACCGACTACGAGAAGTGGATGAAGAACATCCTGCCCTCCCGTCAGTTCGGCTTCGTTGTGCTGACGACCTCGCTCGGCATCATGGACCACGAGGAGGCCCGCTCCCGCAACACCGGTGGCAAGGTGCTCGGCTTCTTCTACTAGGCAGCGGTGCGAGTGCGGCGCAAAACGTTGTTTGCGCAATGCTCGTCCATCGTGCAAGGGCCCCAGTCAGCATCGCAGGGAGACGAAGGGAGACGACTCGCAAAGTGCGAACTGTGTGCGTGTGTCTGTGTCTGTGTGTGTGTGTGTGTGTGGCGTCTGCCAGGTGCCCGCACAGGGTATCATCTGCGCTCCTCTCCTCCCCCCTTCTCAACAGACAGATACACACGCGCACACACGTTCTTGCGCTTCGGCGGCTTTGTTGAGTTTCTGGTGTCTCTGCGTCGGTCACTGTACTGCATGACTGCCTTGCTCGGCCTTCTTTTTACCTTTGCTTTGCTCTGTTTCATTTCTCCTGATACAAAGGAAAACAAAAAAAAAAGAAAGACACACACGCGCACGCATACGTGCACGTGACCACGGACATGCGCATGCACATTGGAGGCGGCTGCGTGGGGTAGCGGTGACGGGGGCTGCGGTACAGACATCTTCTGCTTTCTCTATCTCCGGCAGAGAAGCCCCGCGCCATGTCGTGCCTCTCGCAACATTGCCCTCCTCTGTCGACTCCAACGAGGAGTGGGCAGGATGTGACTCGGCTTCTACCTGTGAGGTTGGAGGTTGGAGGTGGCGGGCGGGCGGGCGGGCGGCGCAGTGCTGCATGAGGGAGACGAGCGAGTCATTCGCTCCTCTACCCCCCCCATTGTAATCCTCACACCGCTACTTTCTTGTGGCCGTGTCGCTCTCACTCTCTCGCTCCACATTCATCCCTCCCTCCGTCCTCTCCACTGGTATGAGTGTTGGTGGTTGTGTCTGCATGCCTCTCTCCTTTGGCCTGACTTCCCACGTGTCTGTGTGTGCGGTCACCCATCAGTGTCGCGCCTCTGCGTCACTCTACTCCGTACCGCACGGCACCATCCAATACCACTTGCCGTGCTTCCCCTTCACGCACACGCACTCATAGACGCGTGTCGCCACGCAGTGCTGTGCGGTGAGACCCGTCAGCCGCGCCATTGTTGTGGGTGTGCGTGCGTGTGCGTGTGTGTGCACCAGTGCACCACTCGACGTGCTCCCAATACCACAAACACCCGCCTCCTCGTGCACCACTCAAGTCAAAGCGGCGTCTCCTCCCCCCCCTTCTCACTCCCTCTGTCCTTGAGCTCCTTCTCTCTTCTTTCCTTCTCCCCTGCGTTGTTCTGCTGTGGCGGTTTTTTTTTTCTTTTTGCGTATGCGGTTCCGCCTCTCCTTGTATCTCCCCACCCCTCTTTCCTCAAGCCCACTCCCCCACCACGTGAGTCGTCGCGGTAGAGCTGTGTCTCGCTGACTTTCTCTGACACCCTCATCTCACCAGCGCCAGAACACCTTCCACGGACGCGGCGGTCCTGCACCTCCTGCACCATCACGCGCAGCCCTTCTCGTGCTTCCACTCTCGCCTACCCAGCGTCGTCGTTGCCGTCCGCGCTGCGGTGCGGCAGAGGCACGTGCAGCTAGCGGAGCCATGGAGGTTCCAGCCACCCGCCCGGAGGTGACGACCACCGGCATCTACGGCGAGGAGCTGAATGCCGTCCGCCAGCGTCTACTGCGCAGCGACTGGTGCTGGTGCGGCGATCTCACGAGCCGCACCCAGGTGCTTGTCGTCGGCGCGCCTCCGTGCACGGCGTCGCGCAAACTCTCGGTGGCGCGTCTGCGTGGACTGCCGTGCGTCTCTCCCGCGTGGGTGACCGATGGTGGGTGCGCGATGGAGGCTGCGGAGCGCTACGACGTCGGCCACGATCTGGCGGGCAAAGAGGTCTGCACGACGAGCCTGAACCACGTCGAGCGAGCGCGTGTGCAGGCCGCGTGCACGGCGCGCGGTGCCGTGTACAGCGGGCTGCTGACACGGCGTTGTGAGTGTCTGGTGGCGTCGTCCGCGACGCTCGCCGTTGCCTCACCGTCGGTGTCGTCGCCGGCCACGTCGAGCGACAAGGTGCGCTTTGCGCGCAAGCACGGCGTTCCGATCATTGCACTGGAAGAGTTTGTACTGCGCTACGGTGCCGAGCAAGTTGTGCGCCAGCGTCCGCCAGCAGAGGAGCGGGCAGCAGAGCGAGCGACGCTAGATGGGCTGTCGCTCAAGGGCTCGAGCGGGCTGAGCACGGGCAGCAGCAGTCACCACCGCCACCACCAACACGCCGTCGACGGCGCCAGCGACCAGAAACCCGAGGCGGTCTCCAGTGTGACCAGCGCCTCCGCCGGCTCACTCGGACTGCGCAGCGCTGGCGAGGTGCTTGTCTGCGGGTCGGTCCGTTCATCAGCGCTGCTAGCGCGGTCTGCTACCCCCACGCTTCAGCCACGCGATGTCGCGTGCAGCCGCCACGGCAGCGGTCGCCTGCTGAGCCACCACGACGGGGAGGAGGAGTCGTGGCGCGGCGGCGACAGTGTCATGCCGAGCGCCGTCCAGCCGTCTGCGTCGTCGTCGCAGGTGGTTCAGCCTACCCCCGCCGCATCCACCATCGCCGGCGCCTCCCCACCGGCGTTGTCGTGGCGTCCGCTGGCCGACGAGTTCTCCGACGTTGTCGCCTACTGCAGCCCCCCGCACCGCCTATCAGCGCAGCGGTACGACCTCCTGACCGGCATGGGCGTCACCGTCGCATCACAGCTCACACCGTTCGCGACACACGTTCTCGTGCTCGGCGAGGGTGTGGAGGAGTGCCTCTTTCCGCGTCCAGGGCTTCAAGTTGTGTCGTGGCACTGGATCGCGCAGTGCCGGCTGCAGCAGCGGCGGCTGTCATGCACCGCCTTCCGCGTGGAGTGCGACTTCCGCCCTGTGCTCACCTTCACCGGCCTCGCGCCGGCGGACCGCCACGCGCTCGTGTCAGCGCTTCGGCAGTCTGGGTTGCCTGGGGAGATGCAGGACGCCTTCGTCCTCGGCGGCAGCAGCAGCAGCAGCAACAGCGGTGGTCGTCGGCGTGGCGATGCCCCCGTCGCGGCCCTGCCATCGCCGCCGTCGGCGAGCAACTCGTGTCTCCCCCGCAGCACGACGCACCTCGTGGTGCCGCGTGGTGCACTCCTTTCCTCACAGAAAGTGGCCGTTCTCGCTCAGCACCACCACCAGCACAGCACCCGCTTGCGCTCGCGCTCCTCCTCCTCGTCGTCTCCGCTGCCCCCGCCGTTGCCGTGCCGCCTTGTAGGGGTGGACTGGGTGCATCGCTCCATCCAGCAGGGACAGTGGCTCGACGCGGACCTGTTCGCGCTGACGGTGCCCGCCCCAGAGGCCTTCGCCCTCGCTGCATCGACGCGGACGCCGTTGTCTAGTGCGGCCGTGCTGCGCGGCAGCCGCGCCTCCCAGGAGAGTCTCTCGCGAGGGCAGCGCGTCTCGCCATCGTCGCCCGCGTCGGTGACGCTCGCGACTCTCTCTCTTCGCCGGCCGTCCCCCTCGCTGCCTGGCTGCCTCCACTCCCAAGACGGTACGGGTCGCACCGCCGGAGGGTGCGTGACGATGGCGGGGTCTGCAGAGGCGCGAGAGCCACGCGGGGAGGTGGCGGTGGAGGAAGAGGAGGAGGAGGCAGCGTCGTCGCAGCAGCAGCGGCAAGAGCAGCAGGCCGAGGCCTGCAGCGGCCCCTCACTGACCCCACCGCCACGCCCCTCGAGGCGGGACGACGATGACGAGGAGGCCGGCGGTGAGTCTCCTCTGGCGGCGGCGGCGGCGCGCTTAGCACTGCTGGCCATCCACTCCACCCCGCCGCAGCCTCCTCCCCCCGCGGCCGCGTCCCAGCCCACGTCAGCACCGACGTCCTCGTCGCCACACGGGCACGGTGGCAACGGCCCCGCCACTGCCAACCACGCAAAGGAGGAGGTCGCCACTGCTTTGCACCACCACCACCAGGACGCCGTCGACCCCGTCGCGTCCGCGTCCCATGCGGACCTCACCACCCAGTACTCCCCCGGACTGGAGCACTTGCTGGGGGAACTGGAGGCCGGCCCGACAGCAGCGCTGCTGGCAACAATGGTGGCGCAGCGGCCCGGCGCGCGCCAACCCCCGCCCCGAGACGCAGCGAACGCCTCGACCCACTCCGCTCTGTCTGGCGGCACCGATGGCGAGCAGGCGCAGCGAACGCACTCCTACGCGTCCACGCCGCCGTCCGCCGGCGCCGACATCTGTGTTGAACAGCGTGCCCTCCTGCGCCGCCCCTCCGCACTGCCGCCGCATGCGTGGCAGCGGCAGCAGCTTCTCGGCCGCACCGCATCCGACGAGTCGCAGGTCGTCTTCTACCAAATGGGCACTGCCGACGACGCCGGTGTCGCGGCCTCTGGATCCGCGGCGCCAGGCGGTGGTGGTGGTGGTGGTGGTGGCGCGTGTTCGGCCAGTGAGGTGAGGGTGGCGCTGATGGCGGCCGAGGCTGCGTACGTGTACCGGCGCTCCGCAGGCGCCGCCGCGGTTCTCCTCGTCACCAAAGATGTTCTGAAAAGCGACTTCGACTGGGACGAATTCGCGCGCCGCTTTCCACAGGTGCACCGCACCAGCAAGCCGGAGGAATGCACGCACTTCATCACCGCCAAGCCGTCCAAGACAGAGCAGTTCCTGTGCTGCCTCGCTGCCGGCCGCTGGATCTTGACACCGGCGTACGTGGCGGCGTGCGCGCAGGCGGGGCACCTCGTCCACGAGGCCGCGTTCGAGTGGAGCGTCGAGCTCGCTGCATCGATGGGGTTTCGCTCGTCGGTGGCGTCGCTCGTGCGGGGCTGCCGTGTGCAGCGTGAGGCTCAGCTGCTGCCTTTCGCGTCCTGGCGTGTGCGCGTGTGCTGCACCGACGCCGCCCGCACCGCAAGCTTCCTCCGGGTGCTGAGTAACGGCGGGTGTACGGCACTGGAGGCCGCGACGGTAGCGGAGGTGCTGACGGCATCGAGCGAGCGCCGCGCGACATCGCCGGGCGTCACAGAGCTCGTGCTCGCCGACGACGCCGTCTTCACCGAGGAGGAGCTGCTGAGCTACACTCTTCGGCCAGATAGCGTCGCTTGTCCAATCATGCGACTGGAGTACTTGGTGCAGTTCCTGTGCGCGCCAGATACACCGCGATCCGAGATGGATCTGCTGAACTGTGTGCACTCCCGCAAGCGAAGCCGCGCCGAGGAGGTGGTGGTCGACTAGAGTTCGTCGTGGAGAAAGTGTGTGTCCGGCGTGCTGATGAATGGTGAGACGGTGGCGGTGTAGCGGGGGTACCGGTCGCCGCCACACTCCACCATCGCACTGCGACGAGACACACACACACACACAGACACACAAATACACAAAAAAAAAAAAACCGCTTGTTGCGTGTAAAAAAGTCGTGGGGCGGCGACGAAGGACGTGTGCATGTGTGTGTCCCACTGCACCGCTAGTGATGGTGGTGGTGGGAGGCGAAGGCCCCTTCGCGTATCCCCACGGTTGTGTCCCTCTCTCTCTCTCGAAAGAGAGCCGACGCTTCTGTGCCTCGTACCCAGCAACCACAACAGCGATGTCTCGCACGTGGCAGTGAACGGGGGAAGGGGGCGCACTGCACAGGCGCGACAGCCACTCTCTCCACCATTCGCCTTCGCCGACCCTCTCTCCTTCACGCTCTCTCTCTCGACCACAGCCCACATCAGCAATGCAGTCACAGGACGATGCGCAGCGGGATCAGGAGCAGCAGCGGGAGACGCAGCGACAGCTAGGGCTGCCGACGAACTACCGCTTCGAGATCGACAAGTGCATCAAGCGCATCAAAGAGAAGGCCGCACACCGCGTTGCCCTGCAGTTCCCCGAGGGGCTGCTCATGTTTGCCGCCCCCATCGCCGACATTCTCGAAGAGGCGACTGGGGCAGAGATGGTCATCCTCGGCGACGTCACCTACGGCGCGTGCTGCGTGGACGACTTCTCCGCAGCAGCGCTCGGGTGCGACTTCCTCATCCACTACGGGCATAGCTGCCTCATCTCCATCAAGGACTGCGTTGTGGCCAACATGATGTACGTGTTCGTCGAGATCGACATCGACGTGCAGCACTTCATCGACACCGTCAAGGCACTCGTGCCGGCGGACGCGCGAGTGGCGTGCATCGGCACCGTGCAGTTCATCTCCTCCATGCGAGCAGGGCTGCGTGTGCTGCAGGCGGAGCACTTCACCCTCCCCATCTCCATCCCGCAGAACAGGCCGCTGTCCACGGGGGAGGTGCTCGGATGCACCAGCCCGAAGGTGAACGCCGCGGACGTGGACCTGGTCCTCTACGTCGGCGACGGACGCTTCCACGTGGAGTCGTTCCTCATCGCACACCCGGGGCTGAGCGCGCTCCAGTACGATCCGTACAAGAAGACGTTGTCGCGAGAGACGTACGCAACGGCTGAGATGCGCGCACTGCGCCGCGACGCGGTCGATAAGGCGAAGGCGGCGCAGAGCTTCGCAATCGTAATGGGCACGCTCGGTCGCCAGGGACACCCCCGCGTGGTCGACCGCATCATCGCTCTCGCGCAACGGCAGGGGAAGCGGGTGACACTGCTGCTCATGTCGGAGATCTTCCCGCAGAAGATGGCCATGCTCGACGACGTGGACTGCTACATCCAAGTGGCGTGCCCGCGGCTGTCCATCGACTGGGGCTACGCCTTTGACCGCCCCCTGCTCTCCCCCTACGAGGCCGAGGTCGCGCTGGGCAACGCCGAGTGGGGCGAGCAGTACCCGATGGACCACTACTCCCGCGCGGGTGGCAACTGGGCCGTCTACACAGACAAGTCCCTCTAGCCAACACACCACCCTCCTCTCCCATCCCTCTCTCTCCCCTCCACGATCCCACACACACACACACACACACACACACGCACGCACCAGCGACTTCCTGCCTTTCCCCACAGTCGCGATCGACTGCCCACCGCGGTACTCCTTCACGACAGCGTCCACGCGTTGCTAGCGCCGCTCCCCTTTACTTTCCCAATTCAGAACTGGACTCCAAACACCTGCGATCGACACTTCCTGCAGGGCACACGACGTGTGGGATGGGGGGGGGGGAGGGAAGGGAGGCGTGGACGGCGCAAGAGGCGGAGTGGGCCCGGAGTCGGCGCCGGTGTGCAGACTACTCTGCTCAACTAAGCCCCACAACGGGCACGTGTAAAACCGAGAAAAAGAAAAAGAAAAAGAGGAGCAACCGTCTCCACACAGTGAGCTGTGAGTGGCGCGCGAGATGAACGCTACATTCTCTCAGCCACGCACTCTCATGCAAACACGGTTGTGGGTTTCGCTACCCCAGCGCGCACTCTCTAGGCACCTCGAACGGCCTATCGACGCACTAGCGCATTATCGTGAGGTGGCATGACCATCACCTGTGTCGGGTAGACGGGCACTGAGGGATTTGGTCTCAACTTCACCCATCAGCCACGCTCACTTCTGCCATGGCCGCATCCCAGCAAAGTCACTGCGTCATCTGCCTCCTCTCCTCTCCTCTCCTCTCTCTCTTTCCACCACCCACCAACACACCCACATCGATTGCTACCCGGCACACAGCAAGCCAGCGCTCGCTCTCGCACATACACACACACACACACGTCCCCCTCGCCCATCACCTCCCCGCCTTCTTTCTCTCTCTCTTACACCGCTGCTTTCACCCCCCTCCCGCGTGTATCATAGTTGTCTTCCTCCCTCCGCTCTGTACATACCCCTTCACCCCCCGACTGCTCGCTGATCCCTCTGCATCCACCGCAGAACACCCCTCAACAAACTACCACGTCCACCACTACCACCCACCCTACCCACCCCCCCGACCACGATGATGTCCGCCGAGGATGCGACCGGGCTGGAGGCTGCGCGCAAGCAGAAGATCCACAACCTGAAGCTGAAGACTGCGTGCCTGGAGAATGAGGAGCTTGTGCAGGAGCTGCACATCTCCGACTGGTCGGAGACGCAGCGGCAGA
>JAECZO010000059.1:0-174262 GCA_019188245.1 Novymonas esmeraldas
CCGCGCTCCCCTTCCGCCGCACCCCGCCGGCGTGGCTCAAGATCGCCAGCCGCAACGTGGTGCAGATGGTGTGCAAGAGCTCCCGCAAGGGTATGATGCCCAGCAAGATCGGCATGGAGCTGCGTGATTCGATGGGTATCGCCCAGGTGAAGAACGTGACCGGCCGCAAGATCCTGCGCATCCTCAAGCACAACGGCCTCGCCCCCGAGATCCCGGAGGACCTGCACTTCCTCGTCCAGCGCGCCACCGACATGCGCAAGCACCTGGAGCGTCACACGACGGACCGCGACACCAAGTACCGCCTCATCCTCGTCGAGTCGCGCATCCACCGCCTGGCCCGCTACTACAAGCGCGTCAAGCAGCTGCCGCCCACGTGGAAGTACGAGTCCACCGCGTCGACTGGCATGACGGCGTAAAGAGGGCGGGGTGTGTGTCGTGGTGGGTCGTAGTGGTGGTGAGGAGAAGGAGGAGGAGGACGGGCGGCGGAGGCTGCGCGTCTGCAAGGAGCATCGATGCACACGACGTGCGATGCTGATGATGATGGTGATGGCGGAGGAGGAAGAGGAGGATGCGAAGGCGACGCAGTCGTTCCACGGGTGAGTCATCTCGTGTCCTCCACCCTCCCCCGCGTCGTCCCTCCTGCGTGCCACCGTTGCCTCTCTCTCGCATCTCCCTCTCTCTCTCTCTCCCTCTCCCATACCTGCCGCGGTGGTTCTACGTACTTTGTCATTTCATTTCTTTTTTTCTTTCCTTCGCCGTGCACGTTTACGCGTCTCACCGTCCCACTGCGAACCGTCTCCGCCTTGTCTCTCTCTCTTTCTCTTTCTTTCCCTCGCCCGTCTGCACGCCTGTCTCCGTCCCCCCCCCTTGCACAACCTTCGACAAAGCCTCGTGCACGACACGCAGATGTCATGCGACATCTTGTGTGCGCGGACGCGATCGGAGGGCGTCAGTGCGCTGGGGAGAGGGGGAGGTGCGACTGTGGGGTGCGATGGCAGCGGTGGTGGTGGTGATGTGTCTGTGGAGATGCGTGAGGGCGAGCGGGCCGGCGATGTGTCCCGAGTCGAAAACAAAAAAAAAAACAAAAAAAAATACACGAGATATACACACACACACACAAGCGTAAACGGGAAAGGGATGTGATAATGTGTGTGTGTGTGTGGGTGGTGTGTGTGCGTGCGTATTCCTCTGCTGTTGGACACTCGCGTCTTCTGCGCTCGCTCGTGCAATGGCGCCTCTGCGTCGCGCTCTTCGTCCCGCAGTGTGCTCTCCTCCTGCCTCACTCGTTCTCTCTCCTTCTGTCTGTGTCTGTCTCTCTCTCTGCGTGCGTGTGTGTGTGTGTGTGTGTGTGTGTGTGTGTGTGTGTGTGTGTCGGTGCGCCGATGCGGGTCACGCCCACTGCGTCACTGCGTCCCCTCGTTTTGGGCTCGAAGGAGTGAGTCATCGGCAGCTCCCACCAGACACGTACCGCACAGCCACAGCGGTCACAGTCCCTCCCTCCCCTCCCTTCGCACCATCAAGCCCTTGTCTCCCCTCCGTCTTGTCGGTCGCAGGTGTGGCGTTGGTGTGTGTGTGTGTGCGTGTGTGTCTGCGTCGGTCGTCGCGTCCTTCGCACGGTCGCGGGTGGTGTTGCGTCGATTGCGTAGCTGCGACGTCGCCGCCACCGCGTCACCGCGCGAAGGAGTAGAGGAAAAGGGTGAGAGACGTGCGCGTGTGTGTGCGCGTGCCGTTCTGTTTGGAGCTCTGCTGTGCTGCCGACTCGTACCTATCGCTTTTGAAACGCGCACTCACTCATTCACACACCGACTCGCACTCTCTCTTTGCTTTCTCACACCTCCACGCACGTTCGCTGTGCGTTGTGTTGCGGAGGACGAGAAGAGGTGCAGCAATTCACTCTAGACTTCCGCCCATGGCCGCCAACGGCTGCGTCATCGCGGCCCTCATCGCGCGAACACATGACCGGCTGCCGCTGTGCAGCTACACGGATGACAACTACAGCAACGCGAATGTGATACGGCAGCAGGAGCAGCGCATCGTGGAGCGGATGGAGTCGCCGGCCGGTGGCACAGACCGGGCGGCGGCCAAGGGCAGCTACTACGAGAGCTTCGACCACAAGGACAACATCTACTTTGCCTTTCAAGACGCGGCGACCGACCTGACCCTCGTCGTGGCGGTGAACAAGCTGCTGCTGCGCAACTCGGGCGACATCACCGGCATGAACAAGCTCGCCTGCAGCCTCCTCGACCTCATCTTTGCCGAGTTCATTCAAATGTACACCGCGGCGGAGATCAGCGCCACAAACGTGCGCCCCTATCAGTTCATCAAGTTCGACACAACGCTGCGCAAGTGCGTGACGCGCATTATGCAGCAGGACCGCACCACCGGCGACGGCATCGTGGTCGGCTCCGCGGCGGGCGGCGGCGGCGGCGGTGGTGGTGGTAGCAGCTCCGGCTCAACTGGAGTGACGCGGCGCCACGTGAATGCAAACTACGACGCCCTGCGGCAGGAGATCACCGATGTGCACATGGTGATGCGCAAGAACCTCGAGGACCTCATGACGCGCGGTGAGGGGCTGGACACGATGACGAACTACTCCGCCGAGCTCGTCGACCAGAGCTCGCGCTACTACAAGAAGACGGTGCACTTGAATCGCATGCGTCTCCTGAAGACGTATGGGCCACCCACCGTTGTGGGGCTCCTTCTGCTGATCTTCTTCTACCTCTATCTCTTCTGACGCAGAGACACCGAGAGAAAGAGAAAGAGAGAGGCCGTGGGAGAGACTGTGCGATGGCGTGTGTGTCTGTGTTTACATGTGCGTGTGTGTGGTGTTGGTGGCGCCTATGACGTCGAGGAGGAGGTGGTGGCGGTGGTGGTGGAGAGCGGCGCCTCTCTCTCTCTCCCCCCTCTCTTCGATGCGGCCCTACCCACTACCTCTTCCTCTTCCTGCTGCACTAGTGGGCTGACGGTGTAGTTGCTCGCCGGCTGCGCGTATGCCGGCGCGCATTGTCTTTGTTGTTGTGGGCCGTGCCTGCCACCCACGCGGTGTGCCGGCATCGGCGAACGCTACCTGAACTGCGAAGTGAATGAATGACGAGAAGGTGTGTGTGTGTGTGTGTGTATTGGAGAGCATGCGTGGGTGGGAAGGTGGGGCTGGTCTGTCCACCACCGCGTCTCCTCGTCCCTCCTCTTTCTCTTTCAACACCACAGCACCCACCCACGTACACACACACACGCACACACACACTCGGGAGAGATGTGTGCGTGCACGTGTATTCTCATCTCATCGCGCATTACCACGCCTGCGAAGGAGAAGGAGTGGTGCGTGGCAACATGGGCACCGCTGACGCTTGCGCTCCACGTCACTTTTTTTCTTTTTTCTTTTCACTTCTCTGTCTCGCCTCTCTCTCTCTTCTCCCTTGACGCTCTCGATCGCAAGAAGAACACCACCAAATCGCGCGAGTACACACAGAGACACACACACACACATTCACACACATTCTGCACAGTCGCATTGACTCCCTTGCACAGCCGTCGACACACGTGCAACACCACGCCGTAGACATGTCGAGTGAGATTGGACTGCTGCGTCCACAGGCGCGTGAGGAGCGCCTCATGCACCCCGTGGAGTTCATCCAACGCAGCGCTCCACGGCAGGAGGAGGCAGCGCGCATGAACAACATCCGCTCCACCCACGGTCTTGGCGCCGCCACGGAGGTGGCTCTGACGGAGGTGACGCTGCTCGGCAGCCGTCGGCTCGGGGCCCTGCCCACCAGCAACACCCTCTACCACGCCTACCGCGGCAACTTCACGGAGCTGAACCCCAGCGATGTGTACGGACTCCCCGAGCACGACCCGAACGTGCAACCGGCCCCGCGCGCGCTGGTGGAGAAGCAGTTCCACGGCCACGAGCTGACGATGAAGACGCTGGGTCTGTAGTGTACACAGCTCACCCCTCCTCCTCCTCCTCCTCCTCTCCGTCGCTATTGTGTGTGTGTGTGTGTGTTTGCTGTGTCGCTGCCTCTTGGTCAGACAGAGGGAGAAGGACAACGACCGAGAGGCAGAGAGCGGATCGAGGACGTGGTGGAGAGTGTCGGCCTCCCTCCCTCTCTCTCTCGCTCTCTCTATGTGTGTATGTCAGCACTGCGTTGCACGAGATGATGAGAATAGAAGTCCTTCTCCACCCTCCCACCCACCCACTTCCTCTCCGACACCGCCGCACACCAGCGTCCTTCGCTGCCACCACCGCCGCCGCCGTCGTGTGTGTGTGTGCGTGTGTGTGTGTTGCGCGTTGACTCGGTGGAGAGGAGGCAGAGGGCAATGGAGTCCCCTCATCCTCCTCCTTCCATCCTTTCATCAACGTCGCTGCACTCGTCTACCGCCGTCGCTGTCTCTGCTCCCTCTTCTTCTCTCTCTGTCTCTCCCTCTCTTGACCTCCGCGTTCAGCGACCGTCGTGCGAGAGCGCCGGTGTGTCTCTCCCTTCCCCACACTCGCCGGCCACCCCCCAAACACACACACACGTCCCACAAAGCACTGACGCATGTTCTTCTGTCCCTTCTGCTCTACGCTGCTCCTCGTGGTGCCGCATGTCAACGGCAACGCCTTCATGTGCGCCACATGCCGCTACGTCCACTCTGTCGCGAGTGCGAGCGGGCGTGTGACCACGAACGCGTTTGGTGAGCCCATCCTCACTATCCAGCACTCCTTCGTCGCAGACAACCGCCCGCTCATGGATGCGGAGGAGGACCCGGTGTCCGAGGCCGCTGTGGCGACGACAGCGACCTCCGTCTCCACCTCCGCTGCCGTGGCTCCTGCTGGTGGTGCTGCTGCTGCTCCTTCGTCCTCTCTGGCGGCGGCCAAGGCGGAGTCAGCGACAGCAGAGGGTGGCCAAGTCATGACGATACGCTGCCAGAACGACGATAGCCCGTGCGAGAGCACGAAGGCGTACTACATCCAAATCCAAATGCGCTCTGCCGATGAACCGGCGACCGTCTTCTTCAAGTGCGTCCAGTGCGGTCATCAGTGGCGGCAGGACTGACGTCCTGTCACACACAAAGACGTGTTCAGCGCACGTTGTTGGAGGGAGCGTGCCCCCTCCCCTCATCATCTGGCGTTCGCTCGTCTCCTCGTTCTAAATCACACATTTACACGTACACACACACACACAAACATGTGCGTCCGTGGCGGCACTCTGCAGTTATCATCATGGAGAGTAGAGGTGGATGCGGAGGGTGACATACACAAGAGAGGTCCGTGGCCGTGTTTCCCCCCACCCGCCCTCCCCCTCCCGCCACACCACCCGTCTCTCTCTGTCGCACCTACTGACCCACTCGCTGCTTGCGCTTGCTCTTGATCTCTCTCGCTCTCGCACTCCTGCCGTGCTCCCTCCCCTTCATGCGTGAAGAGGTGCAACTCCACATCCTCGTGCGCTTGACGGTGAGTGAGAGAGAGACACGCACATACGGACACATACAGACACACACGCAGCTCTTCACTTGGTATACAGAGTCAGTCAAAAAAGAAAAAAAAGGGGGAGGTGCGCCTCACTGTCAAGTTGGTGTGTGTGTGTGTGTGTGTGTGGGCACGCAGGAGCGGGAGAGAAAACAGAGAGAGAGGTGGGTGGTGCTGGTGCTGAGCTGCGCGTGCCACCGAGACACGCTAACTCATGCCCGCTGCCACCGCTGCTGCTGCTGCTGCTTCTGTCTCGCCGTTTGCACACACAGCTCCCCTCTCTCTTCTGTCCTCCCTTCCTACTCCTCCTCGTCCGTCCTGGCGGCGGAGCAGTGCGCGAACCAATGACGGCTGTCCAGTCGGTCCTGCGGCTCTTCGAGCTCGACACAGCTGAGGGTACGATCACCGCGCTCGACAGCTACGGGAGCGACACGCACGTGGGCACAAGTCGCGGGCAGCTCATCCGCCTCCACGCCGCCGCCGCCGCCGCCGCCGCGGACGACGGTGCCGTCACGACGACGGTGGTGCGCCGCAGCACCATCTCCCCCTCCGGCGCCAGCGTTCAGCAGCTGCAGCACAGCCGCAGCCAGCGTCTTCTCTTCGCGCTCTGCGGTGGCCGTTTGCTGCTCCTGCAGGCGGACACGTATGTCCTCCTCACCACCATCGCCGTGGAGGCGGTGTCCTTCTCTGTGGCCGCGCCGCTGCCGGTGTCCGGCGCCGGCGGGAGTGCGCGCTGTAGCGGTGAGGCGAGCGTGTTGACCACCCCACACGGCGCCTCTCAGCCTCACACACGCGTGCACACCGGTCGGCTTGCCACGGGGGAGGAGGACGAGGAGGACGAGGAGTACGGGGGGTACTACCGCGACGGCGGCCGCCATGCCGTGTGCGCTGCGCAAGGCGCCGGTGCTCCGGTGACGAGCCCACTTGGCAGCTCCCTCGGAAACAGTGCAGCCGGTGTCCACAGCCACCACAGCCGCCAGAGCCACCGCAGCCTCAGCAGCCATGGACGTGAGAGTCGTGCTGACGCCGCGGGTCACGCTTCCTCGCCGTCCATCCTCACCAACGCCGCCGCCGCACCGTGGCGTGGGAGGGCGCACGTTGTGTGCGTGGCGGAGAGGCACAAGAAGGAGTTGTCGGTGTACGTCGTGGACCGCGTCCGCGGCTCGAGCTCCAGTGCGGCTGCCGCCGGCGCCAACGCGCCGCTTGCCGTGGACGACACTCTCGCCAACAGCAGCGCTGTCTCTACCGCCTCCAGCAGCCCGCGATGTGCGCCGCCACCGCGTGTGGTGCTGCGTCAGCGCTACGTGCTACCCGAGCCGGCGCAGCATGTTCTCATGTGCCACCCGGCGCCGGGGCTGCGACGCGGGCCGTCGCTCACGCTGTCGACCGCAGCGTCCACCCGTGGCGGTGGCGGCGGTGGTCTTCCCTTCGACAGCGGCGTAGAGGCGGGGCTGTGCGTGTGTGTTGGGATGCGCCGGGAGGTGAGTCTGCTCTCGCTGCTCGGCGGCTCGCCGTGGTGTGTGCTTCGCCTCGACGGCAGCCGCCCCCCGCTGCTCTCCGTCGGCAGCGACAGCAACACCTTCCTGGTCCGCACGCAGGCACCCAACACCGTCATGGAGGTCGGCGTGCCGCCCGCCGCGGCGACGGCGGGGTGCGTGCCCGCCAGCGACGGGGAGTGGCGCGCCGGCAGTGTGCACCCGATTGCGCTGCGCTCCGTCGCGGCGGCAGAGGCGTCGCGACGGGGCCGCGACGACAACGACGAGATCGTGATGGGCGAGGTGCTTCAGTCAGATGCCCCGGTGGAGCTCGTGCTCGCCCGCTTCCCGCACGTCTTCCTCTTCACGGCGCACCACTGCGACGTCGTCTCCCTCCTCGACGTCGCCGACTCGAGCACCGCTGCTGCTGCCTCAGGCGCCGCCGCCTCCTCTGCACCCGCATCCGCGTCGGGCCGGCAACGCGTACCGCTGCCAGGCATCCGCTACGGTGCGCTGCGCGGGCAGGGCACGCTGCTCTTCGTCGCGAGCGAGAGGGCGGTCTGGGGGCTGCAGTTGACTCCCCTGCGCGCACAGCTCGCTGAGCTGGTGTCCGGCGGCAACACCGATGCAGCCTTCCAGACGCTGGCCTACCACCGCCGCCGCGCTGCCGCCACCAGCGCTGCCGGGGCGGACGCGGAGGACGCACTCTGCACCATCGAGTCGGACGTGCACTGCATGGCTGGCTTCGCCGCCCTCCACCGCGGCGACGTTGACGCGGCGCTGCGGCACCTGCGCCACCGCATCGATCCTCGAGAGGTGCTGCTGTCGCTACCGGATTGCATTCCACTACCACCACCAGCAGTGGCAGTGACAGTGGCAGTGGCGGCGGCGGCGGCGGCGGCAACGTCCCAGGCCGGCGGGGGCGAGTACACGCTCCACCGTGCAGTCACGGTGCCGTCGCTGGACGCGTATGACGCGCTGCTGCAGCGCCACACCGCCGCTGACGCTCCTCCTGCGACCGTCTTCGCGGGCCCGCCATCGCCGGCGTTCTGGGCGGACTGGCATGGGCCGTGTGTGTACAACAGTTACGCCGGTGCGATAGCGCAGGCGTGGCGCGCCGCCGCCGCCGCTGCCTCCGCCTCCTCCGCGGCGGACGACTTTGTGGCGCGGTGCCTCGATCGCCTCAGGTCTGCGGTGCGCGACTGGTTCGCAGAGGAGATGTTCAGCACCGCTTCCGCAGGGAACAGCACCGACGCCGTGCGCGACTGTGGCAGGGCCGCCACACCGCCACCGGCACCGTCTCTGCCGCCTCCACGGCCGGCTGCGCATCGGCGGGCCATGGCGTACGCGCTGCTGGTGCTCGCATGGGAGGCGCAGGACGCCTGCATGGTACACCGCATCGTTGCGTCGTCCAGCTCTGACCTGCACCTCGACGACTGCGTCGACGTGCTGCTCCACCGCCGCGAGCACCGTCTGCTCGCTGCGCTGCAGTTCAGGAGTGGACATGCCGCCGCGTGCCTCGCCACGCTCCGCAGCGCTGTGGCGGTGTCTGTAGTGCTGGCGCGTCGCCACGGCTGCGTCGTCACGGGGGCTGCGTCGGCGTCCGTGGTGGCGCAGCTGCGTCTCTGGCAGCAGTGTATGATGGCCCAGTCGGTGGGTGAGGGGTGCGGAGGGGACCGGGGCGGTGGTCTGGCGCCGGCCACTGCGCCAGTCTTGGGGCGTGCACTGCTGTTGTCGCCCTCCGTGGCGGTGGCGGCCAGCGTTGCGCGGACGCTCTTCGGTGTGGTGTGTGGGCACGGCGACTCTGTCAGCACCGCCGCGGACGTGGTGGACGGCATTGCAGCCTACTACACCGCCGTGATGCAGCACGCCGCCGCCGCCGCCGCCGGTGGTGCGGTGGCGGAGACGGGCACTGGCGCGGCAGCGCAGACCGGGGCGGACTTGCTGGAGCTGCGGCTCTCCCTCGCCGACCACAGCGACGCAGCTGCGTGTATCTCCTTCCCTCACACGGGCCTCCTGCTCTGCACGGCGGTCGCAGACACGCTGACCGGCGACCGCCGCCCACGCCGTGTCCACGTCGTCCCGTCGGCTCTGACGGAGCTCTTCTACCTCGTCGAGATGCTCGACGTGGCTGGTGTGAAGCAGCTGCTTCGTCTCGAGCCACGCTCGGCGCAGCTGCGTGACGAGGAAGGCAGCACTGCCCTGCACATCGCCATGGCGCAGCTCGGCCCCGTCTGTCTCGCCCGCACACACGATGGACTTACATCTGCGGCATCGTCGTCGTCTCCGTCTGCGTCGTCGGCTGCGGCGCTGACGGCATGGCACGCGTCGCGGTTGCAGCTTCTGTGTGCGCTGTGTGCGATGCTGGTGCACTTCGGCTGCCCCGCCGGCGCGCTGAACCACTACGGGTGGAGTTGCCTGGATGTGGCGGCTGTCGCCTGCGCCGGCAATACGACAGCATTTGACATTGTGACGGCGGCGCTGCTGGCCGCCGCAGAGGTGCGCGAGGCTCTGTGATGTGTGCTTGGCGAGAGCTGCGTCCACGTCCACGGCGGCGTGCGGCACACGGCGCTGTAGCGCGGTGGGCGACGCGCGCGTAGCATCCCTGACACGTCTGCGTGCCGCTGCACCTTTGCTGCTACACTCTTCCCCACCCTCCCAAAAAAAAAAAAAGAAAGTAAAGGAACTCTCCTTCTCTCCACGCACTGGTTGCATCAGCCCCCGGCGCCGCCTCACCGATGCACTGCACCGATCCAAATACACACACACACACACCGCTTATCTCGTTCACCTCTCTCTCTCTCCCCCCTTTTCCTTCTTCTCTGTGAACGTCCACTGGTGTCTGTTTCCACTTCCACACACACACACACACATACACACATACATGTACACCTGCGTGCATACGTTCATGTACGTTGATCTACATGTGTCTGTCTCTCTCTGTGTGAGTCTTGTGGCAGCTTGTTTAACACGCGCATTGCAGCCAGCACATCTTCCACAAGTGCGTCACCTCCCCTCTTCTGCCCATCTCGTGTTCTCTCTTTCTTTTCTTTTTTTTTTTGAGTTTTCACGTCTGTCGTGCACTCTGTTCAGCTCCGCTGCCCGCAGCGTCGTGTGGTACCTCACTCACGTTATCTTCCGTGAAGTTCCAGTTGCGCCGTTGCCGTCGGGGAGAGAGAGACACAGAGACAGAGAAGGGGGGTAACAACGTCATAACGGACACTCCATCCAACACGTTCCTTGCGGTGACACATCACACGAGCACAGCGAGAGAGAGCGAGAGCGAGAGAAGGAGTGACAGACAGGCACACCCTACCACATAGACACACACACGCACACGCACGTCTATACGCACGCCGTCGACTACTGTGACCTGCCCGACATCATGCCGCCGAAGCAGCAGCAGCGCGCGGCGCCGGTGGTGCAGCCGGAGGAGGATGAGGAGGACGACGTGATGGAGATGGGGGACATGATGGATCTGCAGCGGTACCTCGACCCCGACTTCTCCAAGAACTTCATGGCGTCCCTCCCAGAAAAGATCCGTCAGCGAGCTCTCGTGCTCGTCGACTACGACAAGGACCTCCTGGCGCAGCAGAAGGCGCACCAGCAGAAGGAGGCGGACATCATCAAGCGCTACGACGCACTCTTCGCGCCGCTGCTGCAGCGCCGCCGCGAGATCGTCACCGGCGCCGCCGTGACGGAGGAGGAGGTGAGCAAGGGTGTTCCGGAGGACCACGCCGGGCAGGTGTCCATCGCGGTGGCGGCCGATGCCGCGGAGGCGGAGGACTCGTTCGGGCTAGAGGGCTTCTGGCTGCGCGCGCTGAGCCACCACACGGTGATCGAGAGCACGATCGAGCCACACGACGAGGATGTGCTGAAGCACCTTATCGACATCCGCTCCTCCGCGGCGGACGGCGACTACGGTAGCTTCCAGGTCACCTTCACCTTCGCCCCCAACGACTTCTTCGCGGAGGAGACGCTCACCGCGACGGTGACGGTGAAGGACGACGAGTCCGCGCTGACGGTGACGCCGATCACGTGGAAGGCGGGCAAGAACGTCACGATGCGCACCATCACGAAGAAGCAGCGGGCGAAGCGCACCGGTCAGGTACGCACCATCTCGCACGACGAGCCGCAGCCGTCCTTCTTCTGGCTCTTCGTGAAGCGAGACGGCGCCGCCGCGGAGGCGGACGACGACGACGAGGAGGCGCAGGACTTCGATGACGATGAGCAGCGCATCAGCACACTCGAGGTGCTGCACACGCGCATCGTGCCCAACGCGGTGCGCTACTACACGGGCGAGGCGCCGAACGGCTTTAGCGACCAAGACGAGGAGGACGAGGAGGACGAGGAGGAGGAAGAGGAAGAGGAAGAGGAGGAGATCCTGCCTCGCGGTCGCGGTGGCAACCGTGGCGGCAACCGCGGTGGTCGCGGCGGTCGCGGCTTCTAAGGCGCACGTGGACACGCCGTGATGATGGAGGAGGAGGGGGAGGTTGTGCTACGTCGTTCTCACATGCAGACGCACACAGACACACATGCACACACACACATGCACACACACGCACACACGCACGCACGCACTGACGGTGCGTGTGGCGTGCTTGTGAGAGACAGAGAGGGGAGGAGGACGGCGGTGATGGGGCGCGTGCGTGTCACAGTAGCGCTGCTCACCACCGTCGCCATCTTCTGCTCTCCTCTCCTCCCTCGTGCCTCGTACGTGTGTGAGCGGCGGCGGCGCTGATTGGGGGTGGGGTGAGTCGGTGGAGGTGTTCCAGTGTCTTCTTCGCTCGTGCCTCTCGTATCTTGTGTGCTTTTTGTTTTGTTTTCTGCCTTGCGTGTGTGTGCGTGTGTGCTTGTGTGTGTGTGTTCTCTCTCTGACACGGCATACAGCATCAAGTGATCCTCCTCCGCCTCCTCCTCCGCCTTCCCGCTCTTGCCCTTGTTGATTGCCCAAGACACACACACACACACATCTACTAAAAAAAAACTAGTTGACTGGCACTTTAGTGGGGGGTGTGAGGGGTGCGGGGTGGGAAGTGCATGCGTGTGTGTGCGTGCGTGTAGTGGAAAGTGGGAAGTGAGTCTTCTTCTTCTTTGCTTGAGGTGGTGCGCCAGTGTGTCTCTTGAAGGACCTCCCGCCCCTCCTCTCCCAGCACACACGCACACACACACACACACGCACACAACGTCGCCACCCTCCCTGCCTGATCTCCCAACCAACCAACCACACACACACACACACACAGTCACAGGAGGAGAAGAAGAAGATACACACGGAGCTGTGGCGTTAAAGCGTACCTCGTTAAAAGAAAAAAAAAAGAAAAAGAAGAAGACAACACCCTTCACGCTCTCTCTCCCCACACACACGCACACGTGGTCGGGAACGACCCCCACGAAGCAACCAAGCGCGAGTGGCGGCAGCAGTAACACACAAACACCACCAAACAAAAACAAAACGGAGATGAAGAGAGAGAGACGGACAGGGGAGCGCACACCACCACCACGTGAGCGGCGCTCTCTCTCTCTGTTTAAACGTGTATGTGTGTGTATGTGTGTGTGTGTGTGTGTGTGTGTGTGACGGATGGGACGCGTTTGGTCGCCTCAGGAGATGAGGAGGGTGTTGACGGGTGCAGTACTTCTCGCTCCTCTCCGCTCTCCCTCCTTACTCCTTCTCCTGACACTGATGATGGTGGTGTTGCGCGTGTGATGGCGACACGATGCATGCACATCTGCCGTCTCCCTCTCTCTCCCTCCTCTACTCTGCCGCTGCTTCTGCTCACTCTGATCTGCTGCTCACCACGTTCATCATCTCCATCGGTTTCCCGTCAGCGACTGACGGTGGGCGGGGCGGAGGTGGCACTGTTCCACCATCCTCCGCTGCTCTCCCTCTCTTCCTCCTTCCTTCTCCAGCCTTAGCACACTCTCACTGGTAGGCGCGTTGGCCACGTCAGCGGTGCTCTCGTCGCGGTATCAGACGCGGAGACGAGTTGAGTGCGCCGACGTATCGGTGTCAGTGTCTCTGTCGCTCTCTCTCTCTCTCAGCGACTCTGAGGACACCGGCGCAGCAGCATTCTCTTCTGGTTGTGTCCGACTGCTCATCTTTTCTACCGCCTTCTCATTGTTGAATAGACACTTGCTTCACACAGACATACAAACAAACACACAAACGCACACACACACAAGCACGCAGACGCGCAGGCGTACGCCGAGGTGTGGTCACTCGAACACCGTGTGCTTCCTGTTCGCTGGTTAGACAGCGCTGTGGAGCGCCCCCGCCTCTCCAGCATGGCGGCGATGTCGTCGTCGTCCGCGCTGGAGTACCCGTCCAGCGGCGAGTTCAACGTGCTGGTGCAACGCTTCAAGCTGCTCCACCTCGTCCAACGCGTGGCGCACCGGGACGTGAGCGAGATGCTCGACACGGTCGGGCTGGACGGGTTGTCGCGCAAAGGCGTGCTGTCACGCTGGGCGTGGGGCGACGCTGTTGGCGACGGCGACACCGACGAGGCAACCGGGCCGATGTTCTCCGCGACGGCGGCGCGGATGCCCCGTCGCGGCGGTGCCGGTGGGGAGCGCCACAGACGAGGTGCCGTGCCGCAGGGGCACCGCGTCTCTCCGGCCGCTCTCGGCCGTCGTGCAGAGCTCCCGTCCGCGCCACCGCCGCGGATGCGGTTTGCCCGACCGACTTCCCGCTTCGACGCCCGCGTCGCAGCGGTGGCGGCGGCGGCGGGGAGCAGCAGGCTCGGCGGCGGTGGGGCCATGTTAAGTCGGCCGAGCACCGCAGGTGAGCAGCACGACGCCGGAAGCGACACATGGAGCGCGACACCGGTGACGCAGCGACACGCCGTGGCGCGACGCACCCAACACGGTGTGCGCCGCACTGCCGCAGAGCGTGACGTGCTCTTCGCGCGATTGGCAGAGCCACGTCACCGCCTCGGCGCGGTAGTGGAGGAGGGGGAGGAGGGGATGCTGTTCACCAACGACGGCGGCGGCGGCGTCAGCGAGGGCCGCTACCGCCGTCGCGGACTTGCCGAGGGCCGCGGCGTATCGACGACGACGACGGCGCCGCTGCCTGCGCCGCGCCACCATCTCGCAGACACTCACCAGCACCACCACTACCACCACAGTCACCGTGGCGACCTGCGAGCGTACTACCACGCACCTTCATCGGACTGGGTGCCCGGCGACGCGGGCGAGACGCACCGCGCCGGGACGCACGTGGACGCCGCCGAGGATGCCTACCCCGCCTCCCGCTACGGCGGTGACGCTGCTGCTGCTGCCACAGCCACGGCGGAGGCAGCGGCGGCAGGTGCGCGGCGACTGTCGACGCTGTCGCTCGAGGGCGGCCCCCGAGTGCGCAGCGTCAACTTCGCCCCTCTCAGCGACGACGCAGAAACTGCCGCTGGTGGTGGTAGTGGTGGTGATGACAGCAGCGGCGTCCTGCAGCCCCGGCGACGCACAGGCTCTCTGGTGAGCCTCTCCTTCCGCGTGCCGACGGCCCACGACGACGACGGCGGCGGCGACGCGACCGCCGCGTCCCTGGTCACCGGCGACGATGTGCCGCACCTGGCGGCCACGGCCCCGACGGTGTCGCTCCCACGCCGCAGCACCGTCACCGAAGTCGGGGCGCCGACGGTGCCACAGCTGCACCTCCCTCTTCCTCGCCTCACCGGCCCTGGCGGCGGCGGCGGCGACGAGGACGCGGAGGACGCCGGTCGAGGCAGCGCGAGCGCGAGCGGACTGCTGGCCGGTGGCACAGGCCGCGGCAGCCCGCGTGGCGGCGCCAGCAACAGCCGCAGCGCCTCGACGTCGCAGTTCCCCAAGTCCCCGCGCGTCGGCCGAGGACTGGCACCCAAGGCGAAGCCCAAAGGCGCCATCGACAGTCCACGCGTTCCACTCGAGGCGGTGCGGCACGCGGCGGCACTCGTGTCCCGCTCCGGCTCTGTTCTGCCCAACCCCACCAGCGGCGGCGGCGGCAGCGCCGTCAACAGCTTCGCCGCTGGGTCGCCGCCACCGCCACAGCAGCAGCAGCAGCAGCAGCCGCCACCTCCAGCGCGGCCCTCGAGTGCCCGCACGCCACCGGTCGTGTCGGGCTTCGGCGGCGCTGGCATCTTGCGCTCGCCTCGCCCGCACACCATTCCTGTGCTTCCCAGCTCCTCCGGCGCCGGTCTCCGTAGCGGGAGCGCCGCCGACAGTGCACCGCGTGGCGCCACGCCGTCCACCGCGTCTCGCGGGGCGACGTCGCTGGTCGGTGCGCTGCCGCTCGTCGACGGCGCGTCGGGCGATCATGTCAGCACCGTGACGCGGCACTCCTTCGAGGAGCTCTCGTCCGCCATCGACCACATGCTGCGTGATCATCAGAAGCTGCTGGGCCAGGTGTACAAGGCTGCCGACACACCGGGCAGCGCCGCCACCGCCGCCGCTGCCGCTGAGAGTCGACGGCCGCACACGGCGCGGGCAGAGGGGGCGGATGGCTCCTCGGAGGAGGAGGAGGAGGATGGCGCGGAGAGAGGCGGGGCGGCGGCGGCGCGTGAGGTGCGTCACGGTGTCCTCGGCGACTCGACGATCGAGGTGGAGATCGACAGCGACGGCACTGATGGGAGCGACGCGGCGCTGCACCGCATGGCAGAGGACGTGGAGGATGAGATGCTGCTCTACACGCAGCTGCAGCACCAAATCACGGAGCTCGACGCGGACATGGCCCGCCTCGGGCTTCCGATCTCAGATGGCGACACCGCGCCGTCAGAGGTGGACGACGTGGCTCACGCGGCGCCGATGGCGGTGGGACAGACGACACCGCCTGCGCAGAGGTCGGTTGTGGCGCAGCGACGTGCGCGTCGGCAGCGTGCGCGTGGGGAGGTGCCTGATGCGGTGGTGCAGCGGCTGTGCGCCTACCGCATGGACAACTTCCAGCATATCGCCTACAACGAGCGACTGTGGAACACCAGCGCCGTGTCGCAGTTCGCGTTCGCGCAGCGGCTGACGGCGGCGCTCACGGAGGAGTGCTGGGCGGAGGTGATGGAGGAGGTTGGCGCCATCATGGACGAGTACGTGGACGGCCTCGCCGACCACGAGCTGCAGTAGCAGTGATGTCGCATCAGCGCGTGGATGACACGCCGTCCCTCCCTCCACCAACCACCACGACGTCCGCCCCATACTGAGCTCTGCTGTGCGTACCGCAACCCTCGCTGACAAACACACACACACACACACACATGCGTTGAGACGGAAAAAAAAGAGAGACGCATAGACGCAAGTCGCCAACGGGTGGTGAACAGGTGATGGTCTGCACGCGTGCACTCCCCTCTCCCCTTCCGCACACACACACGCACACACACACGAATGGGACAGCATGCCACCGTCAGACTCCTGCTTCTCTCTCTCTTCACGCTGGCCCACCCCTGCACATGGACGGCGAGCGACAGGCTGACTGTGTACCTCCGCCTCTCCTCCCACTCCCCGTGTCGTGCTCTCCGCACGTCAACGAGGAAGACCTCTCACGGCGTTCGCCGCGGAGACGGCACGGCCGAGACTCTCAGTGCCGCCGCAACCAACACACACACACACACACACACACACACGCAAACAGCCGCACCTCGACACACGCACACGTACGCGAACACATTCTTGAAGCGGAGGTGTGTTGCGTTGTGTGTGAGTGTGAGGCAACAGCTGACTCGTCTCCACCTCTCTCTCTGTGCAGGCCGCCAGTCCCTCCTCACCGGCGCTGTCGCCACGGCACGCCCACCCTCTCTATCGCTGCTCTGTCCGTGCGTGTGTGTGCGCCACACCAGTGCCTCGGCTCAGTCTCGCGCTTGAGGAAGAAGTGTGTGACGAGGTGGAAGGGTGGAGGGACTGTCATGGCCGCCGCCGCCGCCGCGACGGCAGAGGCAGACGCCGATGCGCAAGCAGTGGTGGAGCTCGTGAATCGATTTGTCCTCAGCAGCGTTCAGTTCCTCAACCGCCTCGCCGACGAGTGCGAGTCGCGCCTCGTGCGCAACGCGACATCGCTGCAAAAGCTGGAGGTGCAGGCCGAACTCCTCGAGCGTCTGCTGCGCTTCAGCGGCGACGGCGACGCCGCCGATCAGGAGGAAGACGAGGAGGAGGAGGCGGCGTCGGACGCCGGTCTGCTGGTGGGGGACGACGAGGAGGACGCGGGTGGGAGCGATGCGTCTGCTGCACACGACGGCTCGCGTCCCCGTCGCCGGCGCCGTCCCCGCGATGCCGGGGCGAACGGCGACTCCGAGAGCGTGTCCGGGCTGCCCGGGGCGGCACCGCCATCGGCGCTCACGTTTTCCACGAGCGACCGCCGTGGTGGTCGTCCGCCGCCGCTGCCGCGCACGTCCCGCGCCGGCCCGCCAAGGCCGCCGCGACCGCCGCCGAGCGTGACTCGGGCAGCGGCAGCGGCGGCAGCAGCGCAGGAGGCCGAGGCGGCGTGCAGGCACACCCTCGCCATTGTGGGCGCGCCGGTGCCCATGCCGGCCTTCTCCAGCGATGCCCCACCGCCGCCGCCGCCGCCGCTGGAGCTGCGACCAGGTCGCCTGCTCATGCGGCATCATCCCCGGCTACGAGGGTACTTCGAGCTGCTGGCGCTGCGTGTGCCCGTTGCATTTGTCAAGGCGAAGATGCAGGTGGACGGCTACCAGGCCGAGTGGCTCGACACACCCGACGCGCCAGCGCCGGCCGGGCTGTCGGCGGCGGTGCGCGCCTTCGTGGATGAGCCTGACTGAGCCGCAGCGGCAGACGCCGACAGACGCTGCTGCTACGGCCAACGCCGCACATCATGGATGCACGTCTCGCCAACGGCACCGCGTGTGTGTGTGTGTGTGTTTGTGTGCGTCTGTCTTGTTCACTACCGCAGCTGACTCTCCCTCTTTCTCCTCTCTCTCCTGTCTCGTCTCTCCTCCGTCCACTGCCGCGACGCCGGAGAGGCATCAAGCGCAGATGCCTGCGCCTCCCCTCCCTCCCTTTGGAACGGATGTGCGATGCCCCTTCTCACTTGTGCGTTCCCCCTTCACCCATCCTCCTCCGCCGCTCTCGTCGCTCCACGCCGCTGTCTTTCTCTAGCTCTCTCACCTTCTTGTGTTGGTGGTGCTCATCTCCGGCGCATACCCACTGCCTCACCTCTCTGCTACACACACACACACACGCATGTGTGGACGTGCATGGTCAGGAGCATGTCCTCCACCTCTGGCCACCACGGCGCTGCCGGTGACGGCAGCCGAGGCAGTGGCTTCGTGCATCTGAACACGCCGGCTACCATCGAGTACACGTCGGGGCAGACAGTCTCGGTCTCCGCTCTGCGCCAGCGCCGTTCTCGCGTGGAGTGCGTCACGCTGCCAGAGTCGCAGGCGGTGTGGCGCCGCGCCATCCAGCGCCACACAAAGGAGGAGGGCTACGGCAGCTTCGCCGCGGACGTGGAGGACGAGCGCTCGGGGGCCGGTCCCATCCTCCCGCCGCTGGTCCCGCAGCAGCGCACCGGGCCCGTCCGCCGCCGCGCCGCCGCTGGCGAGCTGCCCTTCACGCCCGACCCCTTCTTCACCGCCACCGCCACGGCGGCGCCCACGGCGGACGACGTCAGCGCCGCCGTTGCGGTGGCAGTGCCGTCGGCGTCGTCGCTCTCCGTCGCGCCGCCGCCGCAGGACGGCTGCGGGGGCATCGCGATTGTGAGTCACCACAAGGTGGCGGGGCGGAGGCAGTTCGTGTACCCCGACCACGATGGTGTGCTGTCCGCCGGTGTGGTGCCGAGCATCGTCGTGACGGCCGAGGAGAGGGCGGAGGAGGAGGCGGCCCGCGCCTTCTACGTGTCGCCGCTGGCCATGTCCGAGGAGGAGGTGGCCGCCTTCGAGGAGCTGCAGGCGCTGTGGAAGAACCGCGCACGCAGTCACTCTTACCTCGGGACGCAGCACAGGCTGGCGGCCAAAGGCGCCGTCGACCCCTCCGCCGCCGCCGCTCCGTCGGCGCTGGCGGACGCACCGGACACGGGCGACGAGGGACCGCGCAAGATGCCACGCCGCGACGGCGGGACAGGTGGCTCCGCGCGGCACGCTCACGCGGTGGATGACCCCTCCTTCACGGAGGCGGAGACCGGCGTCGAGGATGAGTCGGCGCTGGACAGGGAGCTCGCGGAGGCGCTGCGCATGGCGGACGATCTCCTACGGTTCGCGTAACGGCACTGTCTGCTGTGGCTGCCTTGGCGCTGGTGCAGAAGTGCGGTCCCCCCCCCCCCCCCTCCTCCTCCTCCCACTGTACACGCTCTGCTGCGTTGGCCAGCGCAACGGCAGAGGTGTGGCCGACGAGGATGAAAGCAGCACCTGTGAAACACACACACACACACACACACATGGAAATACAAAGAGAGTTCGTCCGAGAGACGCGTGCGCTGCAGAGGACGCTGTTCGTTGCCGCGGTCTACCGCCACACTCGTTGCGGGTGTGCCTCCTTCTCCATCTCCCCACCGTCCCCCCACACACTCTCTCTCTCTCGCTGCCTTTTCTACCGTGACCACGCACACACACACACACATGCATACACACACCCACTTGCACACAGTGGAGCAGCTTCGCACTCACCAGTTCGCCTCTCTCTCTCCCACACCTCGCCCTCTCTCTTCCCTTCCTCTCTCCCCTGATCTGTTCACCCCCCCCCCCACGACGACTGCATCGACGCCTGCGCTTCCTCTTCGTCCGTTCGCTCGTGTTTCTCCCCCTCTTCTCCTTGTTGCGTGTGTGTGTGTGTGTGTGCCGCCCACCCTCCTCCCCTCCCTCCTCCCCATCCCCATCCCCATCCCCCCCGTCTCACACACGCACACGTCCCTCTCGTCTCCTTTACGTCTTCGTTCACGTCCTTTTCGACCGGTGCCGTCACTGTGAGTGTGTCGACACACATCCCCGCCCCTCTCTCTCTCTCCGCTCGTCCGCACATACACACACACAGACACACATTCTCTCTCACACGTGTCGCTCTGCGTTGCTGTCTCAGCACGCGATGCTGCGTCTCTGCCTTCTCGGACATGCCGGCGGTGCCGCCGCCGCACCATCCCTCCGTGGAGCGGTGACGGTGACGGCGACCGCCGCTGCAGCAGCCGCTGCGCTGCCGGGACAGTCTCGGCGCGGCTACGCCACCGGTGCCCGCTCTACCGCGCGCGAGCGCCGCTACTACACCCAACCACTGCGCGCTCCCCAGTACGGCACCAGCACCGTTGTCGGACGTCAGAAGGGCGACGTCGGCGCCGCCGCCGTGTCGCCGACCGCGTTCCCCGGCGAGGCCGCATCGCCCATGGCGGAGGAGATCGCGACCGGGCTGGGCCACAAGATCGGCGTGGCGCACCTGAACACCACGACGCGCTGCATGACGGTGCACCGGTCGCCGGCGTCGCAGCTCGTCCGCCTCCTCGCCTCCCGCTGCCGCTCCGTCCGCTACAACAGCGCCGGGGTGCCTGTGGAGGGGTCGCTGCTGCTCCTGCCGTGGCGGGAGAAGCTGCGGTTGTGCGCCGCCATCCTCGCCGCCTTCTGCATGACCAAGGCACTCTTTGACGTGGCGCGCTTCGAGCTGCTCTACTACGGTGTGTGGAAGCTGGGCTACCGCAACGATGGCTCTCCCATGAAGCGTCTCCTCTACTACGGCTCGACGGCGATGCTCGCGGCGGGGCTGTTCGTCAGCTTCAACGTGAACTTCTTCATCTCCGCTTGTGTTTTGGGACGTCGTGAGCTGGTGGGCCATATGATGTGCGACACCTGCGCCTACATCGTACCCCGTCGTACGCTGCACCTCATGGCGAGCAGGATGGGACTGCTGATGGTCTAGGCCCGCCCCCTCCCCCACCGCGCCTTCCCCTCACGCGGAGAGAAGGAACAAGGACCAAGTGGACACAAGTGAGAGAGAGAGAGCGAGAGAGCGTTTGTGTATGTGTGTGTGTGTGTATGCGAAGAGCTTCACACACATACACACACACTTCAAGTGCGTCTGTCGATGCCGCCGATGAAGAGCAGCGTCGACTCTGCCTTCCCCAGTCGTCGTAGCATCGCAGATGCCCGCCTCTCCCCTCCCCTCCCCTTCCCCTCCCCTCATTCTGCTGCGTCCTCGCTTCACTCCGGTCAACGATCCGCGTGCGCCGCCCTTCTCTCTCTCTATCTCTCCACCCGCACACGTCCAGCGACATCGCAGACGAACGGTGTCCTCCCCCGCACCCCTCTGTGTCCTCCCCCCTCCACCGGTGCACTGGTGGAGGGGGGAGGACACACACAATTCGAAGGGGTGCGCGGCCCTTTTCGTCTCCGCCGCTACAGTTTTTGTTTTCTCCACTTCTGTGTTTTTTTTTTTTCTTGTCGCCATCTTCTTTGGTGTGTGTTTGTGTGTTTGTTTGTTTGTTTGTTTGTTTGCCAGCTGATTTGGTGCGTGTGTGTGTGTGTGTGTGTTTGTGTTTCGCGGCTTGAGCGTTCGTGTGCGTCTCCCTTTCCCCCCCTCTTCCTACATCTCTCTCTCTCTCAACGCTTCTTTCTTGTCCCGTGTGAGTGGGGCAGAACGTCCCTGACGCGCGGGCACCGACGGTGTCTGTTTCGCGTGAGTGTGTTCGCCACGAACATGCATATATATATGTGTGTGTGTGCGTGCGTGTGTGTGCTCTGCTTGTGTGGATGCTTGTGTGAATGCTTGTGCTCGTGCTTGTGTCTGTACTTCGATATTGTGCTTGTTGGCTCGTGTTCGTTTGCGTGTGTGTGTGTGTGGTGACACGGAAGGTGACACTCGAAGAGTTATGATGTCGTTTCCGTCGTCACACGTCCGTCTCTGCAGGTTCGGCATCTTTTTTTTTCCCTCGTTTTTTTTTTTTTCTTTGTTTGATTGTTGGTCTCCACGCACACGTCGATGGCGCAGGGAAAGAGGGAGACAGAGAGACTGAGGGAGACGCAGCACCCAACGAAGTGCTCGGTGGACGGGGGATGCGTGTGTAGGCGGAAGTGGCCGTCTCACGCAGCCGCAGGTGTGGGCGAGGACGCACTGGGCAGACGTGTGTGTGTGTGTGTGTGTGTGTGTGTCAGACGCGAGTTGTACACGTCTTTCTTTTCTGTCCTCCCGGTCGCCCCTCCTTCCCCCTCCCCTCCCGTGTGTGCGAGTGTCGCTTCTTCTTCTCCATGGCACTGTGTGACTACTCTCCTCTCTCTCCCTCGCCGCCATCGACATGGTCGCTGCCGCACTCTCCGCGTGTGGTGTACGTCTTTCTGCGTGGCAACCACTGCGAGGCAGAGGAGAGGGAGAGGGAGAGGTTGTGGAGGCTGTGGAGGCGGTAGAGGGACGTCACGACGGTGGTGGCCTTTGCCTCGCTCCTCGACGTCTGCTGCCCTTCCTCCCTCTCTCTCTCCACCTCTGCCCAACACACACACACATGCTCCACCTGATGCGCTGCACTTCTCGATTCGAATCGATGCCCTTCTTGCTACCGTCATCCGCTGCTCCGCTCCTCTTTCTCCCTCTCCCAGCGAGCAGTGGATTTGCTTGATTGTGTGTGTGTGTGTGTGTGACTGCTGCATCGAGGATGCATCTTTCTTCTCCCTCTCTCTCACGTGCCAGCCGCTCTTCTCAGGCACTCTGCCTTTTTTATTTTATTTGTACGGTGTTCTTCGGTGTCCCTCACGTCGTCATGTCGTCGTCGCGGCCTGAATCACTTCTAGACTACATGCACACAGAGATGCACCTCCTCCTCCTCCACTTTCTTTATTTCTCGCTTACGCGCAACGCATGTATGCTGGTGTAGCCGCACGTCGTTGAACTCTCGCCATCGCTCCTCGTCTCCTTCGCTCCCTGTCACGAGTCCCTCCCTCCCCTCCTCCGCTGTTGTTCTACTGGAGGCACGGGAGCATGGAGCAGGAGACGAGCGAGCAAAGAAAAAGAAAAAAAAAAAGGAAGACTCACCACACTACCAGTCACACACGAAAGCAAGCACACACACACACACACACAGATGCACACCATACGTACGCAGATGCACACCTCACACGCCGCCCCCCTTCCCTCCCTTTTCCTCTCTTTCCTGTTCTCTCCTCTCCTTGCGACGACAGAAGTTGCACCACGAGGACCGAGACGGCGACCCATGAGAGAGGAGGGTGTGCGTGTGCGTGCGTGTGTGTGTGTGTGTGTCCTTGTGGCGGTGATGTCGAGGGCCACGCTGAGGCTGAGAGAGCGCAGATACACTTCCGCGCGTCCCTGCGGGCCTGCGTGTACCGTTTCCAAGCGGTACTCGACTTGCGGTGTCTTCCCTTTGTTTGTGTGTGTGTCTACTTCACGCGCCAAGGAAACAACAACAATAACAGCTGAAAAAAGAAAAGAAAAAGAAAAGAAAAGAAAAAAAAAAGAGCTGCAAAACGTTTCACAAAACTGTCTTGGTTGTCGAGGGCGTATGTGGACGTGCCCATCTACACATACTCCCTTCTTTTTTCTCTCTTTCTCTCTCTCGCTCCCAAAGTGGGGGAGGCGTGAGTGTGCGGGCACCTCCACGAAAAAAAAAAAAAAAACAACACACAGACACAGACACAGACACACGCAAGCACGCACGCATCCACGTGGTCGCCGTGTTTGGCCTGCCCTGTCGCTTCGCCTCGCTCACACCTTCTCTCTCTCGTTTTTTTTTTTTTTCTATGGTGATTGTGGCTGGGTTGAAGGTCTCGCGTCGTCACCTACGTGTGCAGGCGTGGGTGGAGGGAGGGAGGAGATATGTGTCACTCCTTCTGTTTTTTTTTTTTTCCTCTTGTACGCCTTTCCTCCTCCTCCTCCTCTTCGACACACTCTCTCCCTCCCTCCCCTCCAACTTTCACAGTTGTCTTGGCCGTCTTCTCTTTTTGTTGTGTTTTGTGTGGCGTTTGTTGTACCGCCGCGGCTGCATTTTTTGTTTTTGTTTCTGTTTCTTTCTCGATTACGCTGGTACCTCCTCCAATGATTCTCTCTCTTTCTCTCTCTCCTTCTGTGATCCTGTTTGTTCACCTCTCTTTCTTTCTGGGAGTGTGTGTGTGTGTGTGTGTGTGTGTGTCTGTGCGTGTGCTTGGAGGCACACTCGTCGCCCCTCCCCTCCCCTCCCCTCCCCTCTCCTCTCCTCTCCCCCTCTTTCTTGCTCTCCTTTATTTGTGTTGCATGGGTGGAGCCCCCCCTCGCTGCCCTCGCCGCCGCTCATCACCAATTACGTTGTCGTTGACATCTCCAGGGGAGAGATGCTACTTGTGCTGCTGCTGCTGCTTCTCTTTCTTGCGCCTCATCTTCCCCCTCTTTCTCTCTCTGTGTGCGTGTCTGTGTGTCCTGTCGTTTCGGTGTCGGGTGCTGCCGCGTGCTGCCCCCCTTCGTTTGTTTCTTTTTCCGTTGCTGTTCTTCCTTCTCTCTCTTTTTTTTTTTTGCTCTGTTTTCATTCCCCTTGTCTTGCGCCGCTGCATGCCGGGCTGCGGAGGAGAGAGAGAGCGCGATGACCGTGGTTCGGCCGAACACGCGCGGTGTGAGTGCAATACCAAGGGTGTGTTACGTCTATTTCAACCCATCTCTCTTTCTCTGTCTATATGTGTGCGAGTGTGTGTAGGTATGTGTGTGCATGTGTGTGTGCATGTGTGTGTGTGTGTGGGCTCCTCTGTTTTTCACGACTGAGCGTCAGGTTTTGTTGTGTATCGTCGCGCACCCACCATCGTCGTAGAGTGCGCAGACGCGGAGAGCAACATGCGCTCGTGGTGGCGCGGCTCCATTGCATCCACACACACACACACACTAATATCATTCCGTCTCGCACCACCTTTTTTTTTTTTTTTTTCGTCTTCTCTGTATTATGAAAGGAACTCACCCGCGCAGCTTCCACTCTCCCATTCTCTTCTCTGCTTGTTGCAGCACACACGCACACACATACATACACACACATAAGCACACCGGGTGCACGTGTTGTGTGTGTGTGTGCCCTGACGCGCCCGTCCCTCCTCTCGCTTCATCTTTGATTCACCATGTCCTGTTTGTTCTTTGCCGGACGTCGGTGCCTCTCTCTCTCGCTCTGACCTCTTCCCTACTCCCACCAATTCGATACTGCCCCGTGGCGGCGTGCGTCTCCTCCTCTCCGCCCTTCCTCCTCCTCCTTTCTTTCCCTCTTCCACTGCTTCTTTCTCACGTGCCCTCGGAGAGAGGAGGAAAGGAAGCGATGGTGGTGGTGAGGAGGTTGCCTCGCAACACGTTTGTGTCTTCATTTGCGTCTGAGTAGGAGTCTGTGTGTGTGTCCGTGTGTGTGTGTGTGTCAGAGGGCTTCCCTCTCTCCTTTCCCTTGTTTTCTGTGCGCTTCAGTTCCGCCGTTCTGATCTCTCTCTCTTTGTCTCTCTGCATATCTGTGTGTCTGTGTGTGTGTGTGTCTATGGTCGTTGCGTGCTGTCGTCTTCGTTGCAAAGGTGGTCCCGTCCCCCTTCTTCTCTTTCCCTCCTTTCTTTCTTTCGTTTTTTCTGTGTGTGTGCGCGTGTCGGAACTGTGTGTGTCTCTGTGTCTCTCTCTCTCTCGCGTCAAACTGCCTTTTGCCGTGCCTTGTTGTACCCTCCACCCCCCTCTCGATGGATCTCTCTCTCTCCGTGCCGCCACCGCCATCACCCGGAGCACCTCTGCTGCCGTCCCTCTCTCTCTCTATTTTAAAATTTCCTCCTCCCTTTCTCTTTCCCTTCCCCCCCACCCGTTGCGCGCCGGCGCTTTGCTCGACGTTTCATTTTCTTTGTCTTTCTCTTTTACTGCCTCTGTTGTTGTTGTTGTGGTTTCTACTTCATTGTACGTCTCTCCTACTCCTCCTCTTCTCTCCTTGTGTGTGTGTGTGTACACGGCGCCTCGCCTGCGCGTTTGCTCTTTTGTTTTTTGATGTTGTCTTGGCAGCTCTTCCCAAGATCCTCGTCCTCTCTTCCTCCCCCTCCTCCCTCCTCGTTCTCCGTCTCTCTTCTGACCGTCATCGTCGACAGCGCTGCTTCTCCGTCTCTTACCCTCTTAGCTTTGCTACATTCACAAACACAAACAAACACACACACACACACACACAGATAAGACACGCACCGACGTTCTTCTCCTTTTTACGTTGCTCCACTGCTTCTCTCGTGCTTGCCTGCTAGTGAATCGCCACGCATGCGTGGTGTGCGTGTGCGTGAGTGTGAGTGCGACTGATCGCCTCAGCCTCTACTCCTACCTCCACTCTCACCTCTTTCACAATCTTCCGCTCGTGACACATGCACATGCACACATATACATACACTTCGTCGTGTGGTGTGCTGTCCTTGTTGTCCTTTCACACACCGCATGTGTCTGTGTGTCTGTGCGCCTGTGTCTCGGCGTGCTAACGTGTGTTGGGTGCCGTCTCCTCTCTCTCTCTCTCGCCTCTTCTCCTCCTCCTCGTTCATCTGCCGCTCCCTCTTCTTTTGTGCAGACAGACGTGGTGCACCCGCCCTCCTCCGCCTCTTCCTCCTCGCTCTGCCCTCGTCGGTGTCCTGGTGGTGGTGGTCGAGCATCCGTCATCGCCTTCCCCTCCTCCTCTCACCACCGCCACCACCACCCTGGAACATCACACACACGCACACCCATCCACATCCCCCGCGTGTCCCATCCCGCCCCCCTTCCCCCTCAGCCGCTCTGTGAACTTGTACCCTATTCTGCGTCTTCTCCGCCGCTGCACCGCTGCCGCCTCTCCGTCGTCACCTCCTCCCCCTCCGGCTTCTGTTCTTGCCACACACACACACATCCATACACACGTACGCAGTTATACACACGCACACACAGAGACAGACACACACACTCCCCCCCTCACATGCGCGTGAGGGGTGTGGTGCTGTCTTTTTTTTTTTTCCATGAATGTGTGGATGTGTGTGTGTGTGTGTCTCTCTCAGAACGTGTCGCCGTCACGGGTGGTGTAGCAGATCTTCTCTTTCCTTTCATTTCCTTCTCCACGCATATGAAGCAATACAGAGCTGACCCTCTCCCCTCCTCTCCTCCCTCCTTCCTTCTCCCGGTGTGATAACAGTGTGCACCTTGCACACCGCACTCAGGGCAAGGCAGAAGAAAGCGAGACGCTCTCAACATTTGTGTGTGTGTGCACGTACTGATGGGTCGGCACGTGGGGTTTCCCTGGATGAGGTCGGTGGATCCAAGTACCCCATCGAAGACGCGCCACTTCACAGACACACACAAACACACACACACCACACGTGTGCCCACCACACGTCATTCCTCCCCACTTACACTTCTCTCTCTCATCGTACTCTCTGTTTCTCTCTCTTTTGTGTTTTTTTTTTTCCGACCGACGCACTTGCTGCGCACCTACAAAACACACACGCGCGCCTTCACACATGCACTCCACGGGTGATGGCTACGCTTCCACCCACTCTGCACCAGACGCGCACGTCCACCCGCACTTCTCCGCCTCGCCATCGCCACGACGCAAAAAAAAAAAAAAAACACCGACACACATTTGCACACACACACACACACGTTCGCTGACACGTGCGTATCGGGCAGCGCTTCCACCGTCATCTTCTCTTTCTTCCACATTCTCCTTTGTGGGGTAGGCGGTCGAGCACGATGCTTGCTCGCCTCGGCTCGAGGCGCCGCCTGGCGACGTCGGCGAGCCCCCCGCTGCGCTACGCACAGCGTCGCTGTGCCACGCAGGCGGATGGCAAGGCAGCCGCTGAGGCGCAGCGGATGGCCACATCGACGGCCCGCGGCCCGCAGCGCAAGGACTGGCGCACGCACAAGGATGTCGTCTACGTGAAGGGGGTACCGGCGAAGGGCAGCCTCTTCAAGCTTCCGCTGTCGGAGCAGTTCATCATCTGCCTCGTCTTCTCGATCGCCGGCTCGGCCGCGGCGTACCTCGTGCGGCCGCAGATACGCTACCTGTGCCACCACGGCTTTCTCGGGCTGACAGACGAGGCGGGGTGGCGCAATGGACCGTGGCTCTACCGCGGCCTCTACTTCCTCATCATGTTCCCGAGCTACTCCCTCATCCTCTTCCTCGTGGGCGGACTCTTCGGTCGACGCATTTGGTTCTCCTTCATGATCCACAAGATGTGGTCGCGCTTCCTGACGCGCAACGCATCGCGGCGGCTGGAGCACCTGCTGGACCTTCAACACTACTAGCGAGATCACTGCCGTGTCGCCGTCGTTGTGTTTCGCCGGCCCTTTTTTTTTTTTGTTTGTTTGGTTGTTGGATGCCGCTGTGGTGCGTCAGCGGTGGGTGAGTGTATTGCAATATCTGTCCCTCTGTTGGAGTTCATCGGCGTGTGCTTATGGGGAGAGGCGCCGCTGCCGCCTACGGACCACTCCCCAGTAGCACTGCAGTCCGCGGTCCTCTTCAACGGGGCGATGACTGAGCTGGGTGTGGACCGTCTGCTGGTTGAACTTGATGCACGCCCACACACACACATGCAAGGAGATGTCTGCTCTCTCTCCCCCACCTCCTCTCTTCCTCTTACTTATACCAACACACACTTTCATGTACACGCGTATGAGCAGCACCTGTCTCTCTCTCCCTCTCACTGCACCGCCGACTCGCCGTGTTGGAAAGGACACACTCGCCTCTCCCCTTTCTCTCAATCGCTCAACGCGACGGTAGCGTCGGCTGACATAGACGCTCCGCCACTGCACGTTGCACACACAGGAGCACACTCGCGTCTCCCCTGCACCGAGCCAGGACATGGAGGATACCGTCAACATCTTCGGTCGCGGCACGCCGGCCGGCGAGGCCATCTTCCGCTGCTACGTCGCTCCGTCCAAGCCCAGCACCCTCGACCCGCAGCTCGCCGCCGCCCTCGCCCGCCGCCGCCAGGAGCGCGAGGCCGCCGAGGCAGCGCAGGAGCACCCGAGGCCGATCCCGCGGTCCCAGGCGCCTGTGCACCGTCCTCGTGTCGGGCTGGGCCAAAGGCCGTCAGACGAGGAGCGGGCGCGGTGGCGGCTTCAGCAGATACCCCACCGCCGCACCAAGGCCGCCATCGAGGCGGAGGCGGAGGCGCACAGGGGTGTCACACAGCCACTGAGCGACCGCTACGCACGGCCCGCCATCACGGAGGCGGAGAAGGACCGGCTGGCGGACGTCATGGCCTACGGCGCAGAGCTCCCAAAGCCAGCGGAGTTCACTGGTGCTCAGCGCGTCCGGCTGCACCGTCTCCACCCTCGCACCGAGCTCGAGGACCGCTTCGCCAAGCTCCGCCACACCGCGCAAGAGGTGCAGAGCGAGCTGGCGCAGCTCCGCACCAGTATCCCAGGCATCGGCGTCTCATCGGCGGCCCAGGCGCGCCTCTCTGACAGGCGCGCGCGCGAGGGCGGCCACTGCAACACCGACGCCCCCACCGGCTCCTCCTCCTCCCCGCCTCCACCGGCGTCCTCCACGTCTCCGGGTGCCGCGGCGGCGTGCGAGATGGCTGGCGCGGAGCTCAGCATCGGCGGCACGCGAGTCGGCCAGGGCCGCAACGCCGCTGCCATCGGCGCCGGCAACATCGGCAAGCTGGAGCGACACCAGCGAGAGCGGGAGCTGCAGCGGCACCTCGGCACCGTCATTGCAGAGATGGAGGCGGTGGACAGGGAGCTCAAAGGGTTGGCCGTATCCTCGTAGCTGGGTGCGGGTGTGAGTGGGTGTGAGACTGCGATCAGACAGGCGCACCGTGTGTGCCGGCCGTCTCCCTCCCCCCCACCCTTCCCCCACCTCTGCTCACCCGCGTTGGCGCGGTCGTCGTCGTCATCGTTCCTCTTCCCACCCTCGCTCTTTGCCCCCCCGTGAATGTGTGTCTCATCATCATCTTCTTCGATGTACAGTGAGCCCGCTTCGGCTCCCTTCTTCCTTCTCTCTCGCTCTTTCCCTCTCTCGTGTGTGTGTGTGTGTGTGTGGCTCAGCAGGGGGGGGGGAGGTGTGGGTGCAGCGGGCGGCGGACATGACGCACACAGAGGACCAGAGGAGCCGCACACGTACCAGCGCGTCGAGAGCGACGAGAGGTTCACGCTCACCAAATAGACGGTGACGCATCGCCGCCGACGGTGGAGGGGCCGAGTGCGGTCGACAACAACACACACACACAAGCGCGCGCACGTACAGGTACATAGAGGTGGTCGTCAACGCACCTCTCCGCGCCTCTGGTATTGTGAGCCGACGTTGACTCCCCCACTTCTCCGCTCATCCTTCTCCTCTGCCGCCTATCCATTGCTTCTTTCATCATGGCTCGTTTGCGTCCCACACCGTGTCGCACACACATACACACACACGTATGGTTGTGATCATCGATGCTGCAGCGGCCGTCGCGTGGGCTTCTCCATCTCTACGCGAAGGCACATCGTGCATCATCGTCGTCACCACCATCACCACTATCGCCACCACTGCCATCGGAGCAGTGTGTGCGCGTGTTTGTGTGTGGAGGCGCCAGAAGCGGCGCCGCGCGTCGCACGCGTGGTTCAGCGCCACCGCCCCATCGCACAGGCGCATGTGCTCACAGGGACACACACGTGCGAGCGTGTCTCTCTCTTCATCTGTGAGTCTCACTCGCTCCCTTCTCCCCCCTCCGTCTTCCACTTCCATTCCGTTTCCTTTCGGTTGCGAAGGCTCCGCCGCCTTGTCTCCGATCCCGAGTCCTTCAAGTGCTGTGTTGTGTGTGTGTGTGTGTGTCTGTCGCGAGAGGCGAGGGCGTGCGGCTGCGTCGGTCCATGGAGGCGGAGGTCGGCCACAGTGGACCGGCGCCGACACACCGCGACCCGGCACCCCTGCTTGTCTCGGGTAGCACTCTCCGTGGCGCGGCGGAGGTGACGGCACTGCCGTCGCCCGCGTTCCAGGATCGAGGGAGGTGCACTCCCCCACCTGGCGAGTCGCAATGGAGGATCGCCGCTGCAGAGGTGCAGCCGGCCTCACTGACGCGCTGCGAGGAGGACGAGGCGCAACGGCGGCAGACGCAGCAGACGTATGACAGAATCGCTACCGCCTCGAGCTCGTCTGCGAGCAGCGACACCCAGGCTGAGGCGGCGACACCGTCACGGCGCGTGAGCGCGAGCCAGCGTGTCGTCTCGCCTGTCTCGCCTGCCACTCCTGCCGCGACGCACGCGCCGCTGTGCGCCGAGGATGGAGTGGGCAGCGCGACTGTAGCCACACGGACATCGCCGTCGCCGCCCCTGTCGCTCACACACCCGATTGTGCAGTTCCTGGCAGGTGTGCAGCTGCAGGGCTACGCCGCCACTCTCCTGCACGATCACGGCATTCGCACGATGCACGACCTCGCGGCGCGCGGCTCGTCTGCGGACGACGTGGCAGCGCTGCTGGGACCCTTAGCCTCCCTGCAGCAGCAGAGCGAGCTGTGGCGGGGGCTGCGGCGGTGGGAGCGCGAGGAGGCGCGCCGTGCCAAGACCGAGGCAGCTGATGCGCGCCGCCGTGCGCTGGAGGCGGAGCGGTGCGCAAGGAGGGCCGTCAAGGAGCACGCCCGCCCACCTCGACGAGGCAGGCGGACCTCAGGCACTGCCGTCATGGAGGAAGCGGTGGTCAACGCCACAAGCGTATGTTTGGCCAGCGGCAGCGGCGGTGGCGGTCGGCCGGCAACCACCTTCTTCGACGCGCTCGGCGACTGCCTCGGCGACGACGCCAGCGCGTGCTTCCGTCTCTCCGCCGTCGGCGGCCCCGCACCAGAGGCGCCGCCGCTGTGCCGTGACGAAGACGTCCACCGTTTCACTGTGGTCAGCAGCAGCGGCGGCGGTGACGGGGCCGCGCCGGTCTCGGAGGAGCACCTGCGCTCGCAGCCGCCCGCGTCGTCGTGGTCGCTCTCCGGCTCCCTCTCTCACCCCTCGCTCACCGCAAGCGCCACGCAGCTCATGCGGCAGCTGTCGTACCGGTGCCGCCACTCGCGACACGCTACGGCGGCACGCCTGCGTGGACACCGTGGTGCCCGCTCTCTCAGCGATGTCGCCGTGCCCTGCGATGCATCGGTGTCTGGGCAGCCGTGCTCGCGGCTCACCGCGGCGGATGCGCCGTACGACGTGGACGCCGAGGACGACAGCGACGCGTCGGACCTGTGCGCCACAGAGATGCAGAGGCGGGCGCAGCACAGCGGCTGCGAGGCGCTGCGGCTGGGGCGGGCGGAGAGCGACGGGCGGAGCGACTCGGAGAGTCAGCCGAGCTGCGCACAGCGTGTGCGCGCCGCCTCCGTCGCCAGCGGGGATCGGAGCGAAGGCGACGCGGAGCTGTCGCCGCCGCTGCCGCCCTCCACCGACTCCGGCTTGTCATCGGTGCTGCACTCCTTGCGGGAGGCGGTCGAGAGGGAGGCCCCATTGTCGTCCGTGCGGTGCCCAACACCGAGCGACGAGGACGGAGCGGCGGAGGGCTCCACCGCGTCGGCGGCGCTGCGCCGGCATATCGAGACCGCCAGCCACATCTCGCTCGGCGCGCTCTCGACGTGTGCGGAGCTGCGTCGGCTCCCGAGGGTGGCGCAGAGCTCGTCGGCGGCGGCGGCGGAGGGCACCGGGACGGGTGAGGCGTGTTTGACATCGGAGGTGCCGCCGCTGCCGCCCTCGACGCTGCGATGCGCGAGTGTACCGACGAGCCCGTCGTGCGAGCTCGATGACTGTGCCGTTGCCGCGCCGAGCGACGTGCACCTCACGGACAGAGTGGCCGAGGCGCGTCGTCGGCTCGGCGACGCGCTGCGAGCGGCGTTGCAGTCGTACAACGCGGAGGTCGCCGCGATTCGTGATGCTGCCGATGCGGCTGTCGCGCGCGCCTGTCTTCCGCTGTGCGCTGTGCTGCGGCGCGCCGACGGTGGTGGAGGCATGGACGCACCGGCCACCCTCGTGCAGTGGGCGATGGGAACGGAGGACCGCTGCGGGTGTGGTGAGGGTCGAGTGAGTCCGCACGCGCATCCCACGCCGCTCTGCCCCGCGGGATCACCGTCGACAACGACCACGGCTGCCACCTCGGCGGCTGCAGAAGAGGACAAACACATGAACGCGGATGTTGCGCGGGTCTCTGCGACTGCCAGCGCGGACGTCTCGGCTCGCACGACGGCGCGCTCCACAGCAGTGCCGGCTCCCCAGAGCAGCGGCGCAACACGGGCCCCGTCGTCCAACGCCACCACCACCGCCACCACCACATCATCCATGGTGAGCACTGGTGACGAGTACGGTGGCGTCACGAGCCGCGTCTCTGCGGTCGCCGCGGTGGCGCTGTGTGAGGGCGAAGGAGCTGACGACAACTGCAGCGATGTGAGCTGTGCGAGCGTCGGTGAGCTGACAGTGGGCTGCCAACGGCTGTCTGCACGCATCGACGCCAGCCGCGGCACCATCACCACCATCACTACCACCACTTCTGTGGTGACTGTGGCGGCGATAGGCGCTGATGCCCACCCGAGTCACAGTGGCGCTGCGCTGCGGTGCATCGCCGGGGAGACGCCGCCAGCGACAGTCTGCGATGCAGCCGCTGCACACGCCGCGGTGGCGGTGGTGGTGCCGACCGCTGCCGTTGATCCCGGCGATGCCTCGCGCTCGGCGTCAAGCGGCGGCGAGGGGTGGTGGGCCGCATACGGCATAGACGCGCTCGAGTACACGCAGAACGTGATGGACAACAACAACAACAGCGACGACGACGGTGGTGGTGATGAGAAGCCGCTCTCTCCCGGTGGCGTCGCCACGCGCGATCGCAGCGACGCCGTCGTGGCGTGCATCCGCACTCCCTCCCCCGCACCTCGGGAGGTGATCGAGCTTTGCTCCAGCAGCGCCACCGATGATGTCGATGCGGGCCGTCGCCTCTCCGCGGTGTCGGCACCGTCGTTGTTGCGAGCGCCACCGCCGTCACCACCTCTGGCGGTGCGCGGCGACGGTGTTGTGGAGCCACTCGCCAACGCGGCGTCGTACCCGCGAGCCTCGTCTCCAGAGAGCTACAGCACTCGACTGCACCCAGAGTCATGGCCGCGCATGTCTACGGAGGAGCTGCGCTGTCTGTGTGCCGAGCTGGGCTTGCTGGTACCACCCCCACCACCACTCCTGCCGCCGCCGTCCGCGTCTCCGCGGGCGGTGTCGCGCCGCAGTGGGTCGTCCCCGCGCTGGGACGCCTTCGGGCTGCCGCAGCCGCCGACGCCGATCACATGCCGTGAGCTCTTCGACGCCGAGACGAGCACCGCATCGCCGCTGCCGCTGCCGCTGCACGCTCCTGAGGCTGTGCCACCTGCCGGCGCCGCTGCACCGCAGGAGGGCAGCTGTCGCCGCTCCTTGGCGACACCGGCGGCCGCGGTGGGAGAGGGCACTGGCGTCCGGCTGCGGCGGGCGGCGTTGGTGGAGCGCGAGGCGTTGCTGGACGCGCTGCGGCTGCTGGCGGTGCGACTCCGCTTCCGCCACGCCGTCGCGCCGTTCTTCCTTCATCGCGTGTCGCGGCTCAGCGGGCTGCCATACAAGCGTGTGCGGGCCGCCGACCTCCTCGACGAGGGCTCTGTTCTCACGCGCGACGACCTCCAGCAGGCACGACTGCGCCACAAGGCGGAGGAGCGGGCTGAGGTGGACCGCTGCGTTGTCGCGGCCCTCGCGGCAGAGGCGGCGGAGGCGGTGGAGCAGAGCAGCGATCGCGTCGCCGCGTGTGTGGCGCTGCGGCACGGCAAGGAGGAGAGCGGTGCCGCCGCCGCCGTTGCTGCTGCTGCAGCTCCCGCTGCGCCGTCGAACTGCTACGATCAGATCCTTCTGCGCGAGCCGGTGGACGTGGCGGCCGTCGTCGCGGCCGTCCAGCACTCCTTCGCCCACATCAGCCACTCCCGCGTGCTGGGGCTTCTGCTGGCGAACGACGTGATGGCGGAGGTGGTCCCTGCGCGTGCGCCAGAGTCGCCGTCGCCATCGCAGTCGTCGCCGCCGCCGCCAACCGCGGCGAGCGGCGCGGTGGAGGCAGCGGCGACACCTGCCGCGCCACCCCCGTACGCCACGCCGTCGACGGACGCACCCGCCACGCCGCTGTCCCAGGAGCAGCGGCAGCGTGCGAAGGCGCGGCACTTCTTTGCGAGTCGCGGCCACATGACGCAGTGGCGCGGCAGCCGTCGTGGCCGGCGTTGATTGTGTGGGTGGCCCCTGACAAGAGGACTGGTGCGCCGCACTGAGCACACGCACACGTGGCTACACGTCTCATTCTCTCTTCTTCTTGTGTGTGTGTGTGTGTGTCGGTCGGTGCTGCCGCGCCGTGGCGTTGACTGCTACAACGACAAACAGAGCAAAGCTGTGACAAGGGGAAGGAGGGAAGGAGGGGAGGTACCTGTGAGCGCCACCTGTGCGCCATGTGGCAAGACAGCCGCGAGTGCGTTTGCCGGTGCGGCCTCCTCTGCATCTCCGCGTCCCGCCCTTCCTCGTGCAGTGAGGGAAGGACGTCGAATGCGGCCACGCCACACATACGCACTCACCCACACCTCTGTGTGCGCCGTTGTCTGCACCACTACTTGCTCTTGCTGTCCATGTCGTTTCGTATCTCCACACACACACACACACAATAACTATAAACACAGGGCACGTTGAACACACAAACACAGGCACACACACACTAACACAGGCACACACAAACACAGACAGACACTGAAGATGAGCGCGCCCTTCACAACAAACGCGTGGGAGCACAGTCCCCCGTTCGAGCCGCTCGAGCCCAGCGGCGTCGGCTCCCCATGCTCCGACAAGGCGGCGTCGCCGGTGGCCGCAGACGCCAAGGCGCACTGCAGCGGAGGAGGCTTGCCAGGCGCCACGGGCACAGAGGTGCGCGCCGCCCACGGCGCGGAGCACTCGGCCGACGCCACGGCAGCTGCCGGCACTCCTGCAGCCCCCGATGCTGCTGCTGCTGCTGCGGCTGCCACGGCGGGTGTTGTGGTGGCCGCCCCGTCGCCGAAGGGGGCCAAGAGTGGTGGTGGTGCGGTGGTGGTGGCGTCGCCGCTCCCCTCCATCTTTCCCGGTCTCTACGAGGATGTCGAGTACCCGCTGCGCACCCTCTACGCACCGCCGCAGCCGCCCGGGGACCTGCCGCCACGCGTGAAGCGGCCAGTGCGACCCGGCCCGGTGTACGCGAACGACATCACGAGCGCCGGGGAGCGGCACCACCGCGCTCAGCGCGAGGTGAGTCGGATGTGGCGTGGTGTGCTGTGCCGTCGCCGCCTGCGGCAGGCGCGCATGCTGGACGAGCTGGTGAACCACCGCGCGCGGCGCATCCAGTGCTGGTGGCGTTGTCTGCAGGCGCGGTGGCGGCGGCGGCAGCTGCATGCGATTCGCGAGGAGTGGGCGAAGGAGAGGACGGCGCAGTACGTCGCGGACTGTGTCGCGAACACGACGAACATCATCTACTGGCAGCAGTGCCGCTTCGACGCCGCGGCGGTGCTGATCCAGCGCATGGTGCGGTGGTACCTCCGGGAGAAGGAGCGCTTCGCCTGCGAGGCGCGCGGCCTGCCCGAGTCGGAGTGGCCCCCGGCGCTGGAGCAGCCGCCCACGCACACGCACCGGCCCTACTTCCCGTGGCGGCGGCGTCGTCACCACGCCGGCGACGGCGTCAGCATTGCCGGTGGCGCACTGGATGCAGACGAGCTGCACACCGCTGGCGGGGTCGGGGTGCACAGCCGGACGCTGCTGCGATTCCGTGAGCTGAGGCCGCCGGTGCCGCCGCCGACGCAGGAGGAGGTGGAGACCGTCAACGCCAAGATGCGCGAGCGCAACGAGCAGCGGGCGCTGGCGCTGGCGACGCCAGAGGCCGTCTCACGCGCCGCATGGAAGACGGAGGGCATGCAGCACGAGGACCTCGACTTCAACGCCGGCGTTGTCCAGCGAGCGTACCGTAGCAAGCAGGCGCCCATCAAGGTGCGCACGAGGCAGGTGACGGAGGACTACTTCAACAAGACCGCACGCATCATCGCACGCACCTTCCGCATGTACGTCCTCATCAAGCGGATGCGCAACCGCCGCGCCAAGCTGGAAGCGCAGGTGCGTACACGTACCGCGCGGCGCAACGCTGAGAGGGTGGAGGCGCTCAAGGTGGCGGCGGTGTGGCAGCGTGACCTGATGGACGCGGCCGCGACGTGCATCCAGCGGTGCTGGCACTGGTACCGCTACCAGCAGCAGCAGCAGCAGCACCTCACGGCGCCTGCGTCTCACGCAACCCGAGACGTAGCGCCACCGCCGTACGGCTTGATCAATGCGCACATTCAGCGCGAGCAGGCGCTGCGCTGGGCTGCCATGAGCCTGATGGAGCAGCACGAGCTGACGAAGCGACGCCGTGCGTACCACCGCTTCACACCGGCGAAGACGACTGTGCTCGAGTGCACCGGCCGCTTCAACGCGGTGGCCTCGGACGAGCTGTAGCGGCGCCGCAGCGTGCGTCAGCGCCTTCATCTCACTCACCCCCCCCTCCCTGCCTCCCTGCCTTCTCGCCCCCCGCTCACAGCACGCGTGACCTCGCTTTACACACGCCACGGCGGCGGATGCTTTGATGCGATGTGCGTTTGTGCGTGTGCGCCTGCGCGTGTGTACCGGCGTCTGTGCTGTGTTGGACGCCGACGTCGTTCTCTCCATCCCTTCCTCCCCGCAACTCACCTTCTCATATAGTGAAGCGGTGAGCGCTTTGTTCCTCCGCCGCGCCTGTTGTTGTCGCGTCCCGATGTGTCTGTCCGTCTGTGTGTGTGTGTGTGTCTGTCTGTCTGTGTCTGTGTGTGTGTGTGTGATGCTGCTCTTCACTGGATTTCACCTCTCGTACATTACTCTGATTGTCTTTCCTCTTCTTCCCCCTCTTTTTTCTTTTTCTTTTTTTTTCGATCTGGAACTGTCGGTCATGTATGTACGGCATGTATAGCAGCGCGCGTTGTCGGCGTGTTGGAGGCGCGGTGTACGTGTGTGTGTGTGTGTACAGCTCTGTCTCTCTCTTCTCTGTCTGTGCCCCCCCCCCCCCCCCGCGATCCGCTGACGTGGAGAGGACATGGGAGAGTCCCGTGTGTGTACGAGTGCGTCGTGGGTGTGTGTCCCCTGTGCACATCTACACTCATGTTGGTCATCGGTGAAGCAGCCAGTGTCTGTCGATGTGCATGTATGTATGTGTGTGTGTGGTCTGCACCGAGGCACACATCTCAGCACACACAGACACACACATTGGCGCACACATTGGCGCACGGTGTCAGCGGGAACAGGGCACGTCGATACCGCTCGCCGTGCGCCTGTGTAGCGCTGCTGTACTCCTCCCACCTCTTCAGAGAGAGAGAGCTCTCCCTCGCCCGCCGCCGACTCCTCTGCTCGAGGACGACTGCGGTGACGCAGCGCTGCGCTTTGCGCCGGCAAAACAACAAAAAAAGAAAAACAACAACGACAGTGACGGGAACAGCAGTAGCACATGCATGCATCCCCGAATCACACAGAGCCGTTAGCCCCCCCTCTCTCTCTTTGTGTCTGTCCTTGCGCCATCAGCACCGCCTCGCTCCGCCTCCTCTGATGGTCACATCGGTGTTACCGCAGATGAGTTGGAGGAGAGAGAGAGAGGAGTCGGACTCCAGCTTGTGTGTGTGTGTGTGTGCGTGCAATCGTCTTGGTGTCTCCACCACCACCACCACCCTCGCTCACTCGCTCGCTCTGTGGGGACACATGTGTGTGTCCTATCCTCCCCTCCACACACACACACACACACTCTCCTTCTGCCTCGCCTTCCCTCACCAATCGGTGCACACACACACAAAAAACCACAAATGTACACGCCCAACAGCAACTTCAACAACAACAACAGAGAAGTAGTTGTGCGGTGTGCGCGTCCCGCGTACACGACGCCGCTCGACACCTTCGTGCGCTCTCTTCTTTTTTTTTTTTTTCTCCTCTGGTGTTGCGCATCGCCCGTCTATAGACACGGGTACCGGCTCAGGAGCGTAGCTGACCTGACCACCACACTTGCCTCGCTCACTTCCTCCACTTCCCCCCGTCAACGTTTGCGTGCGGTGCTGTCCCTTGCCTCTCCCCACACGGCGGTGCCGCTGTTCGAAGGTGTTGCCGCCGAAGGAGGAGGGGGGAGAGAGGGACGACTCAGGAGAGACGGCAGGGGTGTGCGAGAGTCAGTGGTCTGCAACCACGGCAACAACAACACAACAACAACACACACACACAGTCGCGTATCAACGAGTAGGTGTTGTGTGTGTTCTTGTCGTTTTTTTTTTTCTGTTGTTTAGAGTCGCCGTGCACGCGGGTGAACGGACGGACGGACAGACTCACACAGACACACACGCGGGTGGGGGTGGTACTCGTGGTGGCGACAACGATGGAATCGAACTCGCCACCGCTGTCGACGCGTCTGCACAGCGGCTCGAGAAGCGGGCCGACAGCGTCGCCACCGGGGCCAGCGCGCGGAGGCGCCACACCGCCACCGCAACGGCCACGACTCTTCGCGCGTGCCGGTGCAGCCCGCGGCTCCCCGCCGCCACCAGCCCGCTTGGCGCCGCTCTCACCGACGACTCCGCCTCTGCCGGCGCCGCCACCACAGCCGCTGCTGCGGATCGCATCGGACAGTCTGCAGCGGATCTCTAACTCGAGTAGCTTCAGCGAGGAGGAGCGCGGCATCTGCGGTAGCGACGGCGCCGTCACTCGTCCGCCGCTCTCCAGTTCAGTCTCGCCGTACGACGGCTCGCTGCCGCGCGCCGTCGGTGTGCTGTCTGCCATGGGGGCCACCGCCGGCCCCAACTCCGCCCCACCATCAGCTCGCGTCGAGCCTCTGCTGCTTCACAGGACGAGTCCCGCGAGCGCCGCGCGGCGCGTGGGGGCCGTGCACGGCGGTGGCAGCGGCGGTGGCTGTAGTGCGAGCCCTATTGCCGCGTCAACGGATGATGTCAGCAGCGGTGCGGCCGCCGGTGTGGCGGAGGCGTGGGTGGCGGCGCAGAACACGAGCGCCGCCGCTGTTTCACTGCTGCATGCCGTGGGCAGCAGCAAGCGCCACCGCATCGTGAGCTCTGCCGACACGCAGCACAGCCTCACAAGTAGCACGCTCCCTCCACCGCGCTGCCGTCGCGCGCTCGGCCAGGGCGGCGTGGATGAGGCGCCAGCGCTGCCACCCGCCGGCGACTCAGACGCATCCGCCACGTCCACAACGTGCGCACTGCCCGTGGCCGCGGCGCCGCGTGTGTTGGACTCCCCCAACGAAGAGGAGGCGGCCGACGGCGCACCGCCGCGCTGCGGGAGCAGCGACAGCGCGTGCAGCAGCCGCGGCGCGATGAGCTACTGCGCGTCGTCGGCGCACGCCAGTGCCACCGGCGTCCCGGAGGAGCTGGTGGTCGTGCCACCCCGCACGGAGGCAGCGGCGGAGGCGCAGTGTCTTGTGCTGGACGACAGCGTGGACACTGCGGCGGTGGTGACACAGGCGCAGCTGCGGCAGCTGAAGGCGGAGGCGGCGCTGACGCAGGCGCCGGGGCACACCAGGGGGGACGGGCTGGCTACGCCATACCACGGCCGGCTTATATCACCCGACGTGCTGCGCGACTGGACGGGCTGGGAGGATCTGGAGCTCGTGCTGACGACGCAGCTCCGCGTCGACGCAGATGCCATGCTCGGCGTCGACCAGATGGCGGCGCAGCTACCGCGGCTCTGCTCCCTGAGGCTCAGCGGCTCCCGCATCCCTCGTGTGCGGCAGCTGGGCACCGGCTTTCACGCCCTCCGCCACCTGTGGCTGAACAGCTGCCACGTGACGGACCTCGGCGGCATCGCGGCGTGCTGCCCCTCCCTCGTGGAGCTCTACCTGCCCTTCAACCACGTGAGCGACGCCGCGCCGCTGATGGCGCTCTCCGCCACGCTGGAGGTGCTTGACATGGAGGCGAACCTCTTGGAAAGCGCGGCGGACGTCGGCGTCGTCCTCGCCGCCCTCCGCGGCGTGCGGACGCTCTCCCTCCTGGGGAACCCGCTCACGTGCGCTCATCAAACGCGTGTGCGGGCCGCCTACCATGACGCGCTGGTCGAGTCCTCTGGTGGCCCGTCCTCGTCCTCGTCCATGCAGCACGCGCCGTTCGTGGTTGTGCTAGCCGCGTGGGTGCGTCTGCTGATGCCACAGCTCGAGACCCTCAACGACGCGCCTCTCCTCGAGAGTGGCGGCGAGGACAACGGCGGTGTTGTCGACGCAGAGTTGGGTCCGCGGCACTCGGCGCTACCGGCGTCCGTGCACGTCGACCCGCTGGACGCCGCGGTGGCGGCGGAGCTGCGCCTCGTGGAGGCCTGCGTGCGCGACGCGGACGCCTTCGACCCCCTCGTCACCGCCGTGGAGGAGGCGAACCAACACACCTACACGCGCCCCTCCACGTCGTGCAACGGCGCACGGCCTCGACTCGCGCCGACGACCGCGATGGGTGCGGCGCGGCCGTCCACCTCCCTCTGGTCTATGAGCTCGCTGCGGCTCGGCTCGTGCGGCGACTCGGTGGCCGACGCCTCGGCCCTGACGACGGGGGCGGCGCTGGCTGGAAGCGCCACGACGAGTCTGCGGCGGCGGCAGGCGACCCCGTCCACACCGCCGCCCCACGACGGTGCACTGCGGGCGAGGGGACGCGCCGGTGGCACCCGACTCGGCACCTGGCGTGACGGCGCAGGACTGGCGAGCAGCACCGCGACGTCGGCCGTGAGCGTCGACGATGACGACGATGACGACGCCCGCGTTGCGGCGCTGCTGGCGGACGACAGCGAGGAGGAGGAGTGGGAGCAGTTCAAGTCTTCGTTGTTGTTGAAGTCCAGCTCGGTGTCGTCCACGTCCGTGTCGAGCAGAGGCGGCCACGCGGTGGCAGCGGCGGCGGTCACCCGCTCGCTGAATTCAGCGGTGCGGTCACACGACGAGGAGGGTGCCGCGGCTGTCGGGGTGCTGCAGGCCGATGGCTTCGACAAGGAGCTGCGGACGGAGCTGGCGAGGCTGCGGATGCGGATGGCGAAGGCGAGCCGTGAGTAGAGAGGGGGGACGCTGGCCGAACACACACCCGTGTGCGTGTGCGTGAGTGAGTGAGTGTGTGTGTGTGGTGACTGTGTGAGCCCACCCCTCTATTCGTCCTATCTTGTCGTTCTCTTGTCGTCCGGATGTGCGCGCGTTGAGGCGCGCCTGTACGATCATGTGTGTGTGTGTCGTTGTGTGTGTTTGTGTGTTTGTACGTGGGCGAGAGGCGTGTCGCTTCCATCCATTGGCTCATGTGCGTGCGTGTGCTCTCTCTCTCTTCCCCCTCTCTTTCTCTCTGTGCGTGTGCTGTGCACCTCTTCTATTGAACTTCTTCTTCTTCGTTTCTCGTATCTCTCTCCCCCTCCTCTCCCACACACACGATGTAGACAGGGAGGGGAGGAGGGGGGGCTGTCTCTCTCTCCCTCCCCTCCCCCCTCTCTCACTTCTTTCATCGGAGTCAGACACACGTACGTGCAAGGCTATCGTTCTCCTCTGCCTCGTCAGGCCTCTGTTTCAGCCCGACGCGTATGTGTGTGTGTGCACTCTGTTCATTGGAAACGCAAAAAAAAAAAGAAGAGGAGAGGGCGAGGTGGAGGGAAAGAGGGCGGGGGCAAGGCGACACAGCACCACCCTCTTGTGTCTCCCCCTCCTTCCACCTCCACCTCTCCCTTCTTCTCTTCTTCTCTTCTCCTTCTTCTCCCCTCCCCTCTCTCTCTCCCCGTCCTCCTTCGAGTCCATCAGTGCTCCACCGCTGCTCTCTTGCACCACCCTCACCTCCCCCTCCTCCACTGTTTCTTCCGCGCGTGTGCGTCTCGCTACCTTTTATTTGTGCGTGCGTGTGCATGTGTGTGTGTGTATGAATGCTCTTTGAACTGTTTTTTTTTTTTTTTTTGATTGTTTCATGTTGGCACATGTGTGGTATGTGTGTCTCTCTCTCTCTGGATGTCTTCAATGATGGGCTTGCCAACTACCACCACCCTCGCCCACCACCTCCTCTCCCTCGCTGTCGGGTTGCACCGCGGCCACCACTGCAGGGAGGTGTTTGCATGTGGAGCAGAGGGGGGAAGGGAAGGGGAAGGGGAAGGATGAGACTGCGTCGGCCGCTGGTGCAGCTCCAAGGGACGCCGACGGCACGCACATATCCCATCACTGCCGGACATGATCCCGACACAAGTGCACCGTCGCCGTCTCTCTTCCTCTTCCTCTCTCTCCTCTCTCCTCTCTGGCTGTCTACCTGCCACACTGCCATGTGTGCGCAGCCCGCGTCTCCTCCTCCTCCTCCCCCCTCTCGTCGTTGGCGGTACAATCATCTCTCTCCCCCTCGGCGAGTCAGTTGCTGTGCGCCCCCCCTTTCATCTTCTTATCTTTGCGGTTCTACGTCTGCGCTGCGTGTGCATCCGTGTCTGGCACGATGACCATCCCCTCTCCACCATCCACCGTCGTGTCGCTAGGGAGAGGGGGGGAGGGGGAGTCGGACGTCGATTGCTGGTGTTGGTCAGCCTCGCTCTCTCACCCCCCCCCCCACGCTACGCGCGGTGTGTAGGCCGTCACTCTCCCCCGTCTTTAGATGCTCTCGCTTGCTCTCTCTCTCTCTCTTTCCGCGAGAGTGTTTTGTGTGTGTGTGTTGTGTGTTGTGTGTTGTGTGTGTGTGTTGGTCCGTGCATCGTCTTTGTCATCTCCCTCCCCTCCCCACACCTCCCTTCTCTCCGATACGCCTCCAGAGTGAACATCGTCGTCGCCTGCCTTGAGGAGAGAGAGAGTGAGGCGAGGGGAGGAGAGGAGGGGAGGATGACGAAGCGACGGCGTGGCTTTGTGTGATGCACCGCAGTGCTGTCGGTGGAAGAGGTGGAGGCTTCATGCACACCTTGTGTACACTCAGCTGGTGTTTTGGTATGTGTCTGAGATTGTCAGTGTGTTCGTGTGTGTGAGCCTTCCGCTGTTTTACCTCTTCCTCTCTGCGCCTGTACTTGTACGAAGAATGGGAAAGAGAGAGTGAGAGAGACGGGAGTCCGCGTGTCTGCGTGTGTGCCCGCCTGTCCTCTCTCTTCTCTCCCATCTTCCCCCCTCCCTCTCCCTCTCCCCTCACACACACACACACACACGTGTACACAGAACTTACACGCACTGTACGCACCCGTTTTTGTTTTTTCTTTTTTTTTTCTTCTTCCGCGCTCCTCTCTCTTTGTTTCTCTTGCCTTCCATCTCTCCTCCTCGTCCCTCTTGTGTGTTTGTCGTGCGCTGCGCGCTGCTTACACCGTGTCCACACACACACGAATCGTCCATATGATCTGGACCTTCTCCACCTCCATCATCCCATCAACACCGGCACACACACACACATACAGACATACAGACAGACAGATGCCATGGTTTGTGTGTGTGTGTGTGTGTGTGTGTCAGCGTGCATGGTTGCTCTGTGTATCGGACAGGATGGGAGGAGAGGGAGAGGGGGCGGGCGTGGGCACACAAGGCGAGTGAGACGGAGAGGGAGAGAACCGTCCCTCCACTCTCCTCTTCCGCCTCACACACACATAAGCAAAACTGAATACAAGTGCTCCATACATCATCTCATTCTCGTCCTCCTCTCTGCTGCTTCACCTCCTCTGACATCTTCGCACACGCACACGCACACGCACACGCACACGCACTTGCATCGGTGGCGTGGACCTTGTTTGGTGGCCCCACTGCCCCTCTCTCCCTCTCTTCATCTTCTTCCTCCCCCCAGCCCCCATTCACCGACGTCGACACGCCGCTTGCAGCCACGGAGGAGCAGTCGGAGGCCACACATCACCTCTCCATCACTCTCACCGACACACGCGGTATCCGTGCACGTTGTTGCACTGTCTCTCCCCCTCTCTCTCTCTCCTTGGGAAGTGAAGGACGCGGGTGGGCTCCCGTTTCTACCTTTCACTGTATTTTTGAGTTCAGTGGCGTGCGGTGACACAGACAGACAGACAGACAGTCGTGACTGGACGTGCAGGGAGCACTCTCGCCCGCCTTCCTTCTCTTCGTGTGTGTGTGTGTGTGTGTGTGTGCGTGCCACTGCGGCCGCCCTTCTCTCCCTCCCCTTTTCTTCTCCCTTCTCTCCTTCTCGCCTCCATTTAAACGATCTTCTGTGCGTCTCGACGTGCGTGCCGCTCACTTTCGTGTTCTTTCTTTTCGTGTTGCGTTCCGCGACGTGTGTGTGTGTGTGTGTGTGTGTGTGTCATCGTCCCGTCCCCCGTTCACCTTGCGCGTGTGTCGACACCATGCCGTGCGAGGGCTGCGGTGCCGGCGAGGCCGGGCTGCAGTGTCCGACGTGCAAGAAGCTCGGGCTGCCGCCCAGCTTCTTCTGCACGCAGGTGTGCTTCAAGGCTCACTGGGGGACGCACAAGGTGAAGCACACCGAGACGAAGAACCTGCCCGCCACCATCCCCACCATGACGGAGGCGGATGAGCGGCTCTTCAACTTCACCGGGCCGCTCCGCCCCGGCAAGATCACCCCGCGCCGCGCCGTGCCGAAGGAGGTCGCCCGGCCCGACTACGCCGAGCGCAACGACGGCGTGTCGGAGATGGAGGAGAAGGACCGCGGCAGCCACCGCGTCATCGCCTACAATCTGAAGAACCTGCACGACGACTTCAACGACGCCGCGCTGCGCCGGCAGTCGGACATCCTAAAGATAAAGCGCGTGAACGCACTCGCGCGCGAGGTGCTCGACATCGCCTGCGCGGCGGTGCGTCCCGGCATCACGACGGACGAGATCGACCGCATCGTCCACGACGCGACGATCGAGCGGGGCATGTACCCCTCCCCGCTGAACTACTACAACTTCCCCAAGTCGGTGTGCACCAGCGTGAATGAGATCATCTGCCACGGCATCCCAGACAACCGCCCGCTGGAGGAGGGGGACATCGTCAACCTGGACATCTCCTGCTTCCTCGAGGGCTTCCACGGGGACCTGAACGAGACCGTCTTCGTCGGTCGCCCGGACGCGGAGAGCGTGAAGGTGGTCCACACCGCCTACAGCTGCATGATGGCAGGCATCCGCCTCGTCAAGCCGGACGAGCTCTACCGCTACATCGGCGACGCCATCGAGGCGCGGGCGGAGAAGGCGGGGTGCGGGGTGGTGCGCAGCTACACCGGCCACGGCATCGGCAAGCTCTTCCACACGGCGCCGAACGTGTGCCACTACAAGGACAACAAGAGCCCTGGCCTCATCAAGCCCGGGCACGTCTTCACAATCGAGCCGATGATCAACCTTGGAACGTGGCAGGATGTGACCTGGCCAGACAACTGGACCAGCGCCACCAAGGACGGCAAGCGCACCGCGCAGTTTGAGCACACGATGGTGTGCACCGCGGACGGGGTGGAGCTGCTGACCGACTGGAAGGATGGCATCCCCTTCTACCAGAAGCAGCTCAAGGAGCTCGGCATCGACATCCCCGCCGAGGACCCCAGCGAGATCAAGATTTGAAATGGGTGTATGTGTGCGTGTGGGTGGGGAGAGAGAGAGGGGGAGGGGCCCCGTCACTGCTGGAGTAGTCCACCGTGTGTTAGTGTGTGCGTGTGTGTGTGTGTGTTTGTGTTTGTGGTGCGGTGTTGCGAGCACCACTCCACACCTTGTGCATGCCGACCTCGTTCCTCCAACTCTCTCTCTCGACCACCACCACCACCGGTGCCGTGCCATCTTCTTTCTCGTCCTCATCGTCGTTGGTCCGACCGCACTGCGTCTGTTGTCGCGTATTGTCTGGCAATATGCCGTCCTCGTCAGCTCGCCCCCGTGACCCTCGCGGCGGCGGCGCCGCCTCCTCGTCACGCGGAGCAGGTTCTTCCTCTCCTTGTCTGCCACACGCGCCACCATCTGTGGTGGGTTGGCCTGCGTCTCATCATCCTCCCTCTCACTGTCTCACATACACACACGCCTTTACGTGCACTCTTCCTCACCGGCGCTCACACACAAACAACAACAACAAAAAAGAAGCGCTCCCACTCCTCTGGATTGCTGCCTCTGTGCGGAGCACACACACACACACACACACAACCGTTGCAGTCGTGCGTCTGCGTGTGTGTGCGTGTGTGTCTGGTGGATCAGCGGAGGGTCACATCCGTCTCCCCCCGTTCTTCGATCCTCCGTCTGAGGAGATGCAGCGGGAGGTGATCAAGTGGGTGCAGTCCCTCGACCTGGACACCGCGATCCAGAACCCGAAGCGTGACTTGGCCACCGGCCACGTGGCGGCAGAGATCGTGGCGCGCTACACCGGCACCAAGTTCCTGGACGTGCAGCGGCTGCCCACCGGCGCCTCCGCGGCGACGAAGCGTGATGTATGGGCGCAGGTGCACCGCGCGCTGCGGCAGCTCGGCTGCACGAGCGTGTCGGAGCCGCTGGTCGACGCGGTGCTGCGGCGCGAGCCGAACGCTGCCCTCGCCGTGCTGGAGCACCTGTACGAGCACTTCACCGGCCACACGCTGCTGATTCGTGGCCTGGATGCGGTGGGGGCGGGCGGCTACGCCTACGTACAGCCGCAGAACGCCTCCTCCACGGTGCGGCTGCTCGAGGTGACGAGCGGGACGACGGCGCCAGCGAACGGTGGTGGCGGCAGCAGCCTCAAGACGGACACAGGCAACCCCAAGATGGGGCTCTTCGATCCTCTCGCTGGCGGCACATCTCTGCCGCCACCAGCACCCACGTCGCGCAGCACCGGTCGCGGTGGTGCGGCGACGGCCGGCGCGGCGTACACGCCACCCGACGTGGCGGCGGACGGCTCCGATCCGTTCAACGCCGCCGCTGTCGCCACCGGCGCCGAGTCGACACGGGCGGTGCAGCACCAGCTGGCGCTCATCGACAACAGCGAGCTCGCAGGCGGTGCGAGCGCCCTGCACGCGTACCCGCGCTACGCGCGGCCGACGGCCAGCAACCTGATCCACACCGCCAGCGGCAGTCGCAAGGACGTGCTGTTGAGTCGACCCAAGTACACCGCCGACGAGGCCACGCAGCGTCAGCAGCACACGCGCATCGTGCGACAGCACGCGGTGGTGCAGCGGCTGCAGGAGGCAGCGGCGGACGTGGCAGCCGGCGGCGACGACCCGGCAAACCCGGCGGGGTGGTGGCTCTCGACGGCGTCGTCAGTGCCACCGTCGCCGACGCACAACGCGCCACCGGCACCGTCGAGCAGCGGCGTCGCGGCGCCGGTGTCGCTCACCGCGCTCTACCGGGGGCGCTTCTACCAACAGGCCGACACCCCCGCCACCGGCAAGTCGTCCGCCGGCGCGCGCGACGTAAGGAGGGGCCGACGAGACGAGGCTGGCACGAAGGGGCGGCGCGGTAGCGGCGCCAGTGCGGCCCTCTCCACCGCCACGACGCCGGCAGGTGAGGACCGCATGAACGCCGCAGAGGATGCGACCGAGCGCGGCGCGCCAGGCGAGTTGCTCTCCATGTCCGACTTCGCCGGGAGCATCGGCGGCGCCACCGTCGCCGGCCCGCGTGTTGTGCCGAAGCTGCGCGTCAACGTTCACCCCCTGTCCCTCCAGGCCGCGCTGGCTCGACGCAGCGGAAACGCGGAGCTGCAGGAGCGCGCCGCGGAGCTGTCGCGTGAGCACTTTGCTAAGCACTGCTACATCTTGCGGTCGGCGCTGAGCGACATTCTCGCGGATGTGCTGGCGGCGCACAAGCAGCTGCAGCGCCTCCTCGACTGCTGCGCTGAGGACGGCAGCAGCGAGGCGCTCGACAACGTTCTCGGCCACCTGATTGCCCACCGCGAGGAGTTCCCGCCCACCTGCATGCAGGCGTTCTGGCAGGCGCTGACGCAGCACGTGGACGGCATCGTCGCCACGCTGCAGAAGAACCCGGACGAGTACGCCTACCTGGTCGAGTCTCTCGCCTTCGCCTTCAGCCGCGACTCGGCGCAGGTGCCGCTGCTCCACGTCTCGCAGACCGTCGCTGTGTCCGTGCAGATGGAGGCGGCGGTGTACGACGAGGACGACGCGGCGGCGGCGGTGGCGGCGCTGCCCTTCGGTACCCGCGATCGACGGAGCACCGCCTTCGCCGCATCCTCGGTCGCCGGCGCCGGGCACGCGGCTGCAGCTGCGGCTGCGGCGCGACGTCGCTCTCTGTTCCCCGGCGTTGCGCCTCCGCCGGTGGAGGGGGAGGCCGGCTCCCCGCGCCGCCGGCAGAGCCTCGGCGAGGCGCTGCTCACCGCCACACACCGCGCCGCGTCGGTGGCGGCCGCGGCGTCCACGCTGCCGCGCGTCGCCTCGTCGCTGGCGCCGCGGCAGCGCGCAATTGTCGACACCCGAGACGGCCTGCCGCTCGCCTGCGCCTTTGGGCTGCTCTACCGCGTGGCCCGCAAGCTGGACGTGCGCACAGCTGCCTACACTCTCGAGCGCTACCTGCTGCGCTGCGCCAAGCCGTTCCTGCTGCGCCGCGGCACGGTCGCCGTCCGCGAGGCCATCGCACGGGTCGTAAGTGCGTCGTTCGTCTCCGTGGCACCGCGCAAGGACGCGGCCGCCGCGGCGGCGGCGGTGGACAAGGACGGTGACGCGGAGGCCGCCGCTGCCGCCGCCGCACTGCAGGCCGAGGATGGCTTCGTGCGCTTCCTCACGGGCACGTTGGCGGAGCTGCTGCCCGGTGGGGCCACGCCGGCCTCTCCTGACGACTTGGCGTCTCCACCGCCGTCCGTGACGTCCGGCGACGGCAATGCGCCGGAGCCGCCGCTGCCCGAGCCTGCCGAAGCGCCGTCGTCACCGCAGCAGCAGCGACTCCGACTGACGTACTGGTTGGTCTTCCTGCACGCCGTAGCGGACTACCCGTGCTCCACCGATCACGGAGTGGCGGCGGTGCCTGGCGTCGATGGGCCCCTCGCGACGTGTGTGCGCCGGGCGGCAACGGTGTGCCTCACGTGCGCCGACGTGGACCGCCTCACCATCGGCGTCGGCCTCGTCCTCGAGTACGTGGAGCGGTGGCTCCCGCGGGAGGCGACGTCTGCGTCCGACGCGGACGCCGCCCTGGCCGGAGCGCGGGATGTGCTCGCGCTCGTTCTGCCGTCGCTCGGCGACGGCGACGACGACGACGGCGCTGCGGCGGTCGGCGCGGCGACGCCGTGGTGGGCCACACGCGCGGCCCACGCGTGGGAGTGCCGGCTGATGGTGCTGCGGCTGTGCAACACCCTCCTCGCCCACCCCCTCTTCAGCGGCCCCGGCGCGTCCCCGCTCGGCCGCCGGTGGCGCGGTGTCGTCGAGGCCGCAGCGGGCGAGTGTCTCCTCACCTTTGCCAAGGCGCCGTCGTGGCAGCTGCAATTGGCTCTCGGGGCGGTGGGGAGGTCCATCCAGCCCGCAGCCACCCCTGTCTTGACAGCCGCGTGGCGACGGCTGCTCTTCAGTGTGCCGGTGGCGGCGCTGCCGACGCAGCTGCTGCCCTACGACGACGCACCGGTGCACCTGCGGCTGCTGCGCCCCCTGCAGGCCACGGCTGGTGCCGCCAGGGACGATGCAGAAAGCGGTGCGTCGAGGGCGGCGCAGCAGTCCAGCAAGCAGCAGCAGCAGCAGCAGCAAGGACACGTGTCGGTGCGTGGCGGCTCGGCTGGCGGCACGGGGCAAGCCGACTCGTGGACCTTGGCGTCGACGGCCGACAGCGCCGAGAGCGGGCGGCCTCACGGGGGGCCAGGCGCGGCTGGCGAGGCGCCGCTGCATCTCGTGTGGGGCCACGTCCTCTCCCTCTACGCCGTTGTCCCGCTGAACCAGGCATGGAATGTGCAGGGCGTCGTGGATGCGGTGCTGCCCCCGCCGGCGCACCCGACGCAGTCTGCCGGTCGTGGCGGCGCGTCCGCGCCGGCAGACTCAGCCGCTGCGCCGCCGGTGGCCCCTGCGCTGCCGCTGCTTGTCTTGGCAGCGGCGCTGCTGAGTCCGGCTGCGAGCGGCGGTGGCGCGACGGCGACGGCGACGGCGACGTCGCCCTTCCGTCTGTCGACCTTGAGGCCGGCCGCAGAGGCGGAGTCGGCGGACGGCGACGAGCCAAGCGGGGTGTTCTGGCTCGGCGCACTTCGACGGGCATGGCCGCTCTTCCAGGCGTGCGGCGTCTCGCAGGAGTCGGTGACGCGGCTGCGGCCGCAGGCGATCGGCGCCGAACGCGTGGAGGAGGCGTCACCGAGTGCGGCGTCGTCCAGCGGCGTCGAGGTCGGCGGCGCAGGACTCGACGTGAACTTCGAGGACGTGACGACCATCGTGCTGTCCCTCTTCCTGCGCTTCGCCGACGACGCCGCTGTCGCCACTGCCATGTCCGCGGCCGCGGGGGACAGCGGCAAGCTCTGCGCCAGTGCTGTTCGGTGGGCTGAAGGCATCGCATCCCACCCGTCCGCCCCCACGGCTGGTGCAACTGGGTAAGCGCCACCACGCAGCCTCCTCCGGCGCTGGTGCAACCTTCCTTTGCCCCCCCCCTTCCCCTCTCTCCCCCTCCCTTCGCGCACAGAGCACACACACACGTTCATGTACACACACACACACACACACAGACGCACTCATGCGTGTGTGAAACGGCGTCAGCGAGTCGTGGCTACAGCCGCTGCTGTTCAGAGAATGACAGACGATGGCGCGTGTCATGACTGGTGCAGTTGGCGTCGCGTGTGCTGGTGCTGATGCCCCCTCCCCCCCTTTCTGAATGTACAGGTGACACGGCTGGTCCTTGTTGGACTGCAATTCCCCACCCACACCGACACAAGCACACAGACACACACCCCTCTTCTCGCACTCCGTGGCTGTCTCGTTGTCTGGCACGCCCTCTCTCCCTCGCCACTGCGCTGCGTAGGTGGTCGTGCGTGGTACTGGAGAGAGCCGACGGATCCTCCACCCCCCTCTCTCTCTTCCTCGGCGAGTGCACCGCACAGCGTCCGCGAAAACCAAAGACGTACACATGGTGTGTCTGTGTACGCGGCGTCGGAGACGTACATTCACACAATTGCCCCCCCACTTCTCTCTGCTCCGCTCTCGACCCTCGCTGGCCCCGTTACACACACACACACACACATGCACACATGTACTCTTGCACACCGCGGCATAGCTATCACTGTCGCGCCACGCACACAGTAGGCTACACTCTCTCTCTTTACCTTGTCTCTGACACCGTTGTATCACAGGTCTCCCCCCCCTCTTTCCATTTTCTCTTCTCTGAAATCACCCGTCCTCCTCCTCCTCCTCCTCGTCTCCCCTCGCTGCGTCTGTTGTAGTGCTGTGGTACTTTCTTCTGTGTCCTTCGTGCGCGCCTCTCTTCTTCTCCTTCTCTCTCTTTGTTTGTCTGTTGACTCTCCCCCCCCCCCTTGTGCGAGCCCCCCTTGCGATACACACTCGTCTGTGTGTGTGCGTTAGGGTGTGTGTCTGCCGCTCTCGCTCTCTCGTCTCTCTTTTTTTCTTGTTCGTCCGTCGGAGGGTGACGCTCGTGGAGTGTGGGGGGCAGTCATGGCCAAGACGGCGCTTCTGGCGAGCGCGCTGCTCGCGCTGGTGCTGTGTGTGGCGGCGACGGCCGTCTCGGCACAGCGGTCGCTGGAGTGTCAGATGGTGTGGACCGGCGCGTCGTCGAACAATGACCTGGTGACCTGCCTGAGTAACAGCAACCGTATCCGGTCGCAGTGGCGCTACTACCTCTACCCCGGCTTCGCGGCGCTGATCTTCGTCTTCACCGTCGTGGGCCTGCCCATCGTGTTCTGCTGCCACTGCTGCAGCTGCTGTGATAAATGCGTGCGGCCGAAGGCGTCGACGGACCGCGGCGTGGCGCGGTGCGGCCTGTGGATGTGGATCATCATTGCGGTGCTGGTGGCGTGCGGCGTGTGCGTGCTGCTGGTGTACGGTGTGGTGTCCTTGCAGCAGTCGGTGAGCACGATTCTGGACAATGCCGAGTACCGCACGCTTGGGTACTTCAACGGGACGCGCACGAACATCACGGTGCTGTTGACCGACTACAGCACGAACCCGCCGACGCCGCCGTCGATCGATCTGAGCGAGTTCGACGCCGTGAACAGCAACATCACACACTACGTGCACCTGGTACGCGACGACTACTTCAAGTACTTCCGCATCGCCATGATTGTGGTGTGCTGCGTGGGCGGCGTCGGCGTCCTGCTGATGCTGTGCATGATCATCTTTGCATGCTGCCGGTGCGGCGGGTGCTGCCCCGTCGCGTGGAGCTGCCTGTACTTTGTCTTTGCGCTCGTGTTCGCGCTGCTGGCGGTGCTCTTCACCGTTGTCATCTACGGGATGTTCGCCAGCTGCGGCGAGGTGGACCTGCAGTACAAGCGCGAGCCCGGCATCTTCCAGTGGTTCCTCGTGCCGTGGTGCGACAAGCAGTTTGACTTCACGACCCTGCGCAACGATGTGCTGAGCGAGGAGAAGACTGCGTCGCAGGAGGCGTGCGGCGAGCTTCTCAACTACTGCGACAACAGCCCAGTGTACCCGTACCTCGGCAACACCGACCACATCTTCATGTGCGGCAACGGCATCACCAGCAAAACCCAGTGCAACACGCTGGACGACGTGGTGAACGTTATCCTGGCCACCTACGTGAAGCCGATCTTGACGAACACGCTGTGCGCGAACCAGACAGGGATGACGTTCTTGGAGAAGTGCACCGTGACCTCGTGCGCGTCGAAGTGTGTCAACTACAACACACCACACCTGCCAGCGAAGACGTACGCGCAGCAGATTTTGCAGGCGGCCAACTTCGCCGAGAACGTGAGCACGGCGCTCTCGTACGTGATGCCCCTGCTGGAGTGCAACTTCATCATCGACAAGATCGCCAATACGATCGAGGTGCCCAACTACGAAGGGAGCTTCTCGGTCGAGAGCGAGAACGTGCACAGCTGCTCGGCGGTGCGCACCTCGTCCGTGATGCTGGGCACCGGCTTCTTCGTCGGTGCGCTGATGTTCATCCTTGGTATCTACATCATGCACCGCGGGCACTGGATCTGGGCGATGCGGAGCGAGGATGAGGAACCCATCATGGACGGGCAGGGCCACGGCAAGTGAGCCACTGTGTGTGGGTGTGTGTGTGAAGAAGCTGTACAGTGTACACACACACACATACACACATACTCACCGCGGTCGTGGCATATGGACAGCGGCAACAATGCTATGTCGCGGTGTCTCTGTGTGTGGTGGTGGTGGTGGGACGTACTCCTCTGTTCTTTTGTTTTGTTGTTTTGTTGTTTTCCTGTTGCACATTTTTGCTCCTCATGTGCGCCGGCCCACCCCACTGACGGCAGGGAACGGCGGAGAATGCGTGTGGGAGGAGGTGGGGAAGGCGACTCGGTGCAGCTGTGCTGTGGCAGAGCGCGCGCGCTGCGCCACACCGCCGTGACGCGTATGGGCGATAGGCGTCCTCGCAGCGAGAGACGGACGCGGTTGTGCACACGAAGAGAGAGGGAGAAAGGAGTACGTCGCAAGCCTCTGCCGTGTGTCTGATGTTGGGGCGCCTCCGCCTGCTGCTCTGCGTGACGTCGTGCTGCCTTCAGCGGCGTCTTCCTCTTCCTCCTCCGCAGCGCCGTTTCATTCATCGTTCAAGTTCACGCCCCCTTCGTTTTATTTTGGCTGTCTTCTTGTTCTCGTTCTCATGTCTCTCTCTCTCTCACCATCATCGCCGTCTCGCCATCTCGCTGTCGCGTGTGTCTGACAACACGAAGGGCGGTGGAGGTGGTGGTGATGGTGCATGTGTAGAAGGGCGTGTGTGTGTGTGTGTGTGAGGGGTTGGGGGTGGAGTGGAGGAGGACTCTCTGTCTTTGCAGTCTGACATACGCAGAGTGTGCAGAGGATCTACGCCGTGCTCCCTCGCTTTCCTTCCCTTCCTTCCCTGCCTTCCTTCGTCCGCCTCTGTCTCCTGTCTCCTCTCGACTTCCTTCTCTCTCTCTCTCGCCGTCACCTCACACTGGCTCTTTCTTTTTTTTTTTTCTTTCTTCTTGGTCCCTTTACTCTGTGAAGGCCGCGCAGAGGCATGGCTACGCACATGCACGTATATGGCCACACACACACACACACACACACACCGCACCGGCGACTGTGCTGCGCTGAGCATATGGACGGCTGCGAGGCGAAGAGAACATGACTGAACGTACCTGTTGTAGAGGACGCCTACCGCTATCTCCGCATTCACTCCGTCGCTTTGCCTTGTTTTTTTTTCTTTCTTTCTTGTCCCTTTCCATGTCAAGCGTGGTTTCCCTCCGTCGCCGGTTGTGGTCTGTGACACATGTCACACACGTTCCTTGACTCTGTGCTTGTGTCTTCCCGTGCGTGTACATGTGTGGCGTTACACACGCCTGTGTGCGTGTGTGTGTGTGTGTGTGTGTGTGTGTGCGTGCGTGCGTGCGTGTCTCCATGTTTGTTTTGTCTTTGGTTTCGTCGCTCACGTTTCTTGTTAGTTTTCCCTTTTCTCTCCATTGTTTCCGTTTTTTTTTTGTGGGAGTCAGTGGTCTGCTGTGTCTGCCACCGTCTCCCCTCTCTCTTTCCCCTCCCCTTGTTCCACCGGGTCAGACATTGGTGTGCGCGCTCAAGCAGGAGTACAGATACACACACGCACACATAGATGCACTTACACGGCTGTGTTTTCACACACGGCGTGCAATGCATCTCTCGCCGCCTCCTGCTCCTGATGCTGAGAGAGAGAGGCGGCGTGTGCCACGTCTCACTGCCCTCTGCTTCTTCGTCACTTTCCGCTGAGAGTGGGTGTGTGGAACGGGCGAGTGTGCGTGAGCGTGCGTTTGCTCTTCGTTGTGGTGCACTACTATGAGTGTATGTGTATCTTTGTGTGTGTGTGTGGGTGGGTCCTGGACGCACCAGAGTGCTTCTGATCTCCCGTTTTTTTGATCCCCCCCTCCCCTCCTTCCCCGGCCCTGCCCCACCCACGTCTCCGCCTCTGCCTCTGCCTCTCGTGTGCTCTCTTGTTCCAGGCACATGCGGAAGGCGTCCGCACCGCATCCCCTCAGCTGATGTTGCAGTACCAGGTGCTCCACCTCCTCCTCCACCTCCTCCTCCTCCTCCTCCTCCTCCTCCTTTTTTTTTTTTTTGACCCGCTTCCTCCCGGAGGCGGGTGGGAGGAGGACGAGGAGGAGAAGCTTCTGTTTTGTAGATCTGCATCGCCGTGACGACGGGGGGACTCTCCTGGATGTGTGTGTGTGTGTGCCACACAGACGCTCTCTGCAGTGGCACTCCACCTTCCGAGAGAGTGGAGCGCTGGTGGAGGGAGAGAGAGAGGAGCGAGCCACAGTCCACTGTGATGTGCGGTACAGATGGGGGGGGTGCAAAAGGTATGGGCATGTATGTGGTGTTTTTTTTTTCATTTTTTCTTCCCCATTTCGTTGTTTGTTTGGGTTTTTTTTCTTCATTTTTCGTTTGTGTGTGATGGACGCGGTGAGATAGTGGATTTTTGCAAAGTCTGTGTCTGTGTGTGTGTCGATGTGTGTATGTGTGATATTGCCTCTCTCTCTATCTCTCGCAGACCTGTGCAGGTGTCCAAAGTGCTTGTCGTGATGATGATGATGGTGTGAATGGGTGCATTGGTCATATACCCCTCCCCCTTTTTTTTTTCTCTTCCGCCCGTGTCTCCCCACAGCGCCGTTGCTGATTGCTTTTCCTCCCCTCTCTCCTCCGCGTCTCCTTTCTGTTGTTGCTGTTACTGTTCGTTGGTTGGTGATCGCCTCCGCCCTCACTGCCCACCCTCACCTCCTCCCTCTCGGCTCTCGGTGTGCTGTTGCCCACCACGTCGTTCTCTCTTCTTCTTCTTCCCCTCCACATTCCACGTCGCCGCTCTCCCGAATCTGAGAGGCACCTCTCAGCGCGAGAGTGGAGGCGGGAGAAGGCGGAGGGGGGGGGGAAGGTGACGAGTGAGGTGGAAGGGTCTGCAACCTCGTTCGTGGTGTAGACCCCACACGACCCTCTCCACCAGCGCTCGTTTGCCGTGGGAGAGGGTGTGTGACGGTGACGGTGGTGATGGCTGCTCTCGCTTGAGCGAGGCGGAGGCGTCGCGCCGACACCAGTGTGGTGATGCGGGGTCCATACGCTGGCTCGGCGTCGGTCTGTTGTCTCCCCGGTGTGTTCTGGAGACCATTGATGACTCGGTGGTGTTCACCAACCAACCACCGGTCGTGCACACACACCGTCGCTCACGCGCGTGCTTGTCGGCGCCGGCAGAAGGGCGGCAGGGAGGGAGGTGGTGAGTGCTCGCGCGAACTGCCGAGCTCCCTCCCTGCCCCTCTCTCTCCTGCATTCCCACGATTCTTCAACACACGGCCATACGCAAACACACTCTCACACACACACAACAACAGCAACACTGCGTTGACTATACAAACGACACACACTCTCTCTCTCTTTTGTGGTTGTCTCTCTCTCTCTGTCTGTGTCTTCCCATGTACATTGATGTGTTTGTTTGTTTGTGTGCATGTGTGCGTGTTTGTTTGTTTGTGTATCTGTGTGTGTGCGTGTGTGTTGCCAGTCGACTGCCTTTGTAGTTTCCATGCTCTCTTTTTTTTTTCCTTTTTGTCTTCTTGGAAGGACTGGGCCTTGCCTGGGAGCGATTCTCGTGTACGTGATGTCGCCCTTCCCAAATCTCTCGTTCTTCTTTGCCTCCGCCACCCACTCCCCACCCGTCAAAGATGGGCTGTACTCACCATCACCCGCTGATGACTGTGTCCAATCCCCCCCCTCCCCTCCCCTCCATCCTTCACGTGTGATTGCCCCTCAGTTCTCTCCTTCTCACTGCCTCCATCATCGATTCACCGGCATCTCTCTCTCTCTCTCTCGCTCTGTCTGCCTTTCCACCATACACACACATATACACACACACACACGCAGTGGCATGCACAGATGCGTGTGTGTATTCGTACGTACAACAGCGTGTTCGCGTGTGAGGGCTTCGTGGCAGTCAGGCGCTGCAGTATCACAAGCCTCAACACGCGAGTCTGTGTGTGTATGCGTGTGTGTGTGTGTGTGTGTGTGTTTGTGGAACCGATTGCCTTGTTCGTAAGTCTCTATCTCTCGAGCATTAGTCGCCGCTGATGGCACATCAGGGTGTGGGGAGCGGTGGATGGAGGCTCCACCGCTGCCACACCACAGCACACGAAGGGAACGCGCGAGGCTGAGCGTGTTTGACTCGTGCCGACACACGCGCAACGCCCTCTCGCTGGTCATGGACAGCAAGACCACACCCGGCCATCTCCGTGTCTCCTTCTTTTTCTTCACCGTTCCACGCTCTCTTTCTCATCTGCGCACCGCCATACACACACACACACACTCACGTATGTACACAAACGTGTCTCACCCTTGTCGAACACATCGCTGTAGAGATACGAAGAACGTGTTACATACACACACACACACACAGACATACAGACACACACACACACACACACACACACACCTCCCACTGTGTTGGCTGTGGCTCCTTCACTGTGTCTTGAGAGAGTCGTGTCCTCCCTCTCACCTCCTCTTCTTTCATAGAGCATACCCGTTAGCCTGCCCGTTCACACACACAGAGGCACAGATACGGTTCACAGTTGCGTTCATGGAGTTCTCTGAATCGAGCTCGTCGGCGTCGTCGGCGTCGTCTAGCCCAGCTGGACGTCGAAGCAGCGGCACGGGTGCCGTCACCGTGGGCGGTGACCTCGCGAAGGTGACGGGCTCGGCGCATCTGAACAGCACCGTGCGTGCATTCCACACCACGACCTCGTCTGAGCGGCGCGGCACCGACAACAGCGGCGGCGGACACCTCTACGGCGACAACAGCTCCCTGCGCATCCAGCTCACCCCCGGGCTGAGCCTGGCCGCCGGCGACAGCGCCACGCCGGCAAGAGCCGCCGTCCGCCGTACAGTGCCACGGTCCTCCTCTCCCTCGTCCTCCTCCTCCGACGACGACAGCAGCGACGATGACGGCAGCGTGCCGGTGACGCAGCAGGCGCCACCTTTCTTCGCAAAGGCGCACACCAGTGTTGCGCCTGTCAGTGCAGGCACACCACACAACATCAAGGCATTTCGCATGGTGCACTCGTCGTCCTCGTCCTCGTCGGCGTCGTCGCTGAGGGACAGAGTGTTGCACAGCGACGCTCGTGCTGAGGTGGCAGCGGACGCCGGTGCGCGTGTGCGGCAGCGTTTCGCACCCGAGCGATCCGAATCTCCGACGCTGTCGGTGCCCTTGACGACCCCGCCGTCCGCGTCGCTTGAGCCGAGGGCACAGCGCGGTGCCACGTCGTCGTCCGTCTCGTCGTCCGGCTCCTCGGCCTCTGAGCTAGTGCTGCAGCGGCTCTCCGTCCCCCGTGCCGCCCCGGCTGTGGAGGCGGCGGCAGCCACCGTCACGACCACGTCCACGACAGCCGCCGCCGCCACCGCGCACGCACCATCGCCGGCGCACCACCACCACCACGAAGACCCACCGCGTGCTGCCGTGACGGCGCCGTCTCCGTCTGCCACGGCGTCGGCCGCTCTGTCGGTGCACCCGTACGCCGCAGAGGAGCCGACGACGGCGGCGTCGCTGTCGGCGAACACACTCACAGACACTGGCCGCACCTGCACCACCGCCGGCGCTAGCGTGCTGACATCCTCCGTCAGCCGAGGGCCAGTGAGCGCCGTGGGGCTCGCGCCGGCCACCGCCGCCACGCACACGCGCGCCTCCTCCATGGCAGCGCTGGCGCCACTGACCACACCAGCACCTCCTCCACCACCTGCTCCGGCGTCGCAGTCGCTCACCACCGCATCGGCCACGAGCAGCATCCCCAGCAGCGGCATACCGCTGCCGCACATGCCGCTCATGACCGCCGCGAGGGGCCACGCCGACGTCTCCAGCTTAGACGACGTCTCCGCCGATGAGGACGAGCTGAACACGAGCGAGGCGAGTCGCGCCGCCCAGGCCGCCCTGGACGCAGCGGAGGAGGCGGCGCAGCAGCAGCAGCAGCAGCAGCAGCAGCAGGCAGCGGGCGACTCCTCCGCCGCGCTCTCCCCCGCAGCGGGGCAGTCGCTCTCCATCACTCCGTCCGTGACGCTGGTGGCCAACGAGACATCCACGTCCCTCTTGCCCCCACCACCACCGCCGCCGCTGCTGCGGTCGTTGGAGCGGGTGGACGACGCCACTGGCGCGGGAGTCGCACATGATGACCACGCTCCTGGCGCCGCCTCCGCAGAAGAGCACCGCGGCGGTGGCGGTGGCGCTATGCGTGGAAGCCTCGAGAACAGTAGCGACAGCATCATCACCAGCAGCAGCAGCGGCAGTGATGGTGCTGCTGCTGGTGCTGCTGCTGCTGTGGTGCACCGCACACCAATCTCAAGCGAACGCCGTCGGCTCCTCTCTCCCGCAGAGGGTGGTGAGTTGGGCAGCGCAGCGGCAGCGACGGCGGCAGCGCCGCAGTTCGCGGGGGTGCGACGGCAGCCGCCTCCCCCGCCGACGCCCTCCACGGCGACGAAGAACTCGCCCTCCTCGTGGTCCGCGGTGCGACGCGGCGGCGGCGACGGGGGTGAGTACGAAGACGAGGTCAAGGGCGAGGACAGCAGCAACAGCAACAGCAGCAGCAGTGGTCGTCGTGTCGGTGAGGTGGACCTGCGCAGCCGCAGCTCCTCTCCTGCGTCAGAGTTGACGGTGGAGCAGCAGCTCGGTCCGGCCACGACCACCCACGGCACCTTTGCCACACACGCGACCTCTGTCGAGGTGGCGCAGGCGGTGGTGAACTACAGCGCCTCTCTCCTCCCACCCACCCGCAGTAGCAGCAGCAGCAGCAGCAGGAGCAGCACTGGTAGCAGCAGCAGAAGGAGCGACAAGGGCGACGATGGTCCTGACGGTGGCGGCGACGACGACGGTAAAGCGCGGGCGGTGTCTCCACCACGGCTGTCGCCAACAGAGCGCGTGGTCACCGCCGACGCGGCTGTGGACGACGCGGCCTCCACCACCGGCTCCGCCACGGCGACGTCAGCTGTGCTTCCGTGCAACGGCGACAGCGGTGCGTGCGTGACCGACGTCGGCGCGACCACGTCGGTGGTGGCCGCCAAGGCAACTCCACCGCTGCACGGCTTCCAGCCCGCGCCGACTCCTGAGCTCCACGGCGAAACACAAACCACCGCGGCGGTGCCGACCACGTTCACATGCATGGGCGACACGACTACGTCGTCCTCGTCACGCGCCAGCGTTGTGCTAATGCCCCCATCGCCGTCGCAGCCGCGTGCTGCGATGGTGCCCAGCGACACCGCGTCCTCCTCCGCGCCATCAGCGAGCGACGTCTCAGACGATGAAGAGGAGAGGGAGGCGGAGCGGGTTGTGCCGCCGCCACCGCAGGCTGCTGCAGCCTCATCCACCACCGCGGCAGCGGCGGCCGTACGTGAGGCGGTGGCGTTGCGCCGAGTCGGCGGCGGCGGCGGCTCGAGTGGCTCTTCATCTGCGTCCTCCTCCTCCTCGTCCGCAAGCGCCGGCCCCGCGTTTGGTAACGCGGTGCGGGTGGATCGGCGGACGACGGGCGATTCGCGGGTGGCGACGACGGCGCCATCCACGGCAGCGGAAGGCGTCCGCGCCACGAGCCACGCCGCGCTCGCGAGGTGTAGCGCCTCCTCCGCCTCCTCGTCGTCCATCTCGATCGCGCCGCCGACTGACGTGCCGCGCACTCAGGACGGGGCTGGGCTGAGCACGCGTCTGTTGGGGCTCGACGATGAGGAGGACGGCGGCGACGACGGAGAGACGGTGCGGTGTGGCGAGGTGGTGGAGGCTGTGGAGGAGGGGGCGGTGGTGGCGCTGGACGGAGGTGGCGCGGAGGAGCACGCTGGCGACCCTCATGCCGTGCAGGAGGCAGGTCGCTGGGACGATGTTCTGCGTCAGATGGAGATGGTGGACTGCACTGTGGTGTCTCGCGTCTATCAGCAGGCGGTGCGACGCCGCCGTCCCCGCGGCTGCGGCATCGACGGCGAGAGCTCGTTGCACGACGAGTCGGACGGTGACGTGGACAGCCGCGATGGTGAGAGTGACGTCTGCTTCTTCAAGGTGCTGTCGCTCTTTCCTCTCGCCGCCACCGACCACCGTGCGCGCTGGTTGCAGCGCGCCACGGTGCAGCGTCGGCTCATGGCGCTGGCGCAGGAGATGCGCACGACGCAGCTGGCGCTCGACGCTGCCGGTCTCACCGCTGCCGGGGTGGTGGCTGGTGCGGGCAAGAGCCATAGCGACGCAGGCGGAGGCGCGGACGTGTACGCGCAGCGACGGCGGCGCACGACCTGCTCTGGTGTGGCGGAGGTGTACGTGGACTCTCACTGCCGCCTCATTGCCCAGCTGGAGTCGGAGCCGTACAGCGTACCGCTGCGCCACGTCGTCTCTGCCTCTTCCGCCACCGGCTTGGCCGAGAAGGAGGTGCTGGCGCTCCTCCGCACGGTGGTGTGCAAGCTCGCCACGATGCACAACGCCGGCGTCGTGCACGGCACCCTGCACGCGGGCAACGTGCTCCTCTCCAGCTACGACGGCGACGCGGTGCTTGCGCAGCCATGCGGGCTGATGAGCCAGAGCGCCACGCTGCCATCGGACCTCTCCGTCATCAGCGTCGCGCGGGCCTGTGCGATGGCGCCGTACCTGCCCAGGGTCTGGGGCGCGCGGCGGCTACACGTCGCGGCCGCCACGTCGACGCGGCTCGGTGCCACGCAGCGACCCACCACCGCGGAGCTCGTGTCCTACCACAACTTGGCCGCGCTCGGCTGGCTACGCGGCGAGGCGGAGAGGGGTGACGAGGGTGAGGGCGAGGGCGACGGCGACGGCGACGACGTCTACGTCGCCACCGCCGCGGACGACCTCTACGCCGCCGGCATGATCGCGTTCCTCCTCTACGTCGGTCTCCCGCCGTTCCACACGGTGTCCCTGTGGGCCGCGGTGGAGCGCCTCGGGGTGCTCAGCGACGACTACGAGACGGCCATCCGCGCCGCCGCCACCCCCGCCGCCGCGCGGCAGTCGGCGCGCCGTCTCGTGGACGAGTTCTGCTTTGGCACGCGTCGCCGCAGCAGTAGCAGCGCTGTCGCCGCGCCAGAGGCAACGAGCACGACCGCGACCGCCACTGCATCCTTGCCGGACCTCCTCAGCTGCAGCTACGGCGTGCACCAGCGCCATGTCGTGGGGCGCTTCAGGCCAGCGGTGGAGGAGGCGCTGCGGGCCTTCATCGTGGACTGCGTGGAGGCGTCTTGTGTGGCCGCCGTGACGGCAGCGGCGGCAGCAGCCAGGTCGCGGCCACCGCACCGGGTCCCCCGCGCCTACGCTGATGCGCAGGAGCTCCTCGCCAGCCACGCTCTCTTCCGGTGCGGTGCCGACGAGGCGGAGGAGGCGGAGGAGGCCGATGACCAAATGCGCGATGCGGTGCACCGCGTCGCCTACCCGGCCTTCTGCGCGTGGACTCGGGCCCGCGAGGACTGCGGCTCCGCGCCGCACCTCAGTCGACTGCACACGAACGCTCTCTTCTCCGCCCGCTACACGGCGCTGTACGAGTCCGTCTCCAGCGCGGCGGCCGCCGACGAAGAGTGGTCGCTCGCCGCGCAGCTCAACCCACACGTTGCCGGCACGCTGCGGACGTGGCGGGTGTCGTCCCTCTCCAGCTGCTCGCGCGCCGTGGCGGACACCGCCGCTCTCCGGTACCTCCCCGCGCTCGTGCGACCGTCCGCGGCGGCGGCGCCATCGTGGCTCGCCGGTGCGGCGGACGACGCCGGCGCCGCGTCGTCCACCGGCGCGCCATGCCGAGACGACGCCATGCTGGCGGCCCGCATCTTCTCCCCTGTCGTCCCCGCGACCGCAGCGCACTCGCACCACGACGCCGGCGTGGAATGCGTGTACCACCCGCAGCTGCACGCCCTCGCGCTTGTGGACAAGCAGGAGATCGCCTTCTCCCTCAGCCGCGCCTTCCTTCTGGCGCAGGTGCTGCCGTTGACGGACACGCTCGTGCTGCGCGGTCTCACGGACTGCGCCGTGACGCTGCTCGCGCCGTTCCGCTACGTGGTGCTGGACGGGCTGGAGCGGTGCGACATCCGCCTCGGCCCCTGCGAGGCGTGCGTCCTCCGAGACGTGCACGACTGTCCACGCATCGCGGTGGCGGCCCGGCACCTCTTCGGCACCAACGTCGTGGACACACACCTCAGCTGGGGCGGGTCGGACGGGGGCGGTCGTCCACGTCTCGAGCGCTGCAGCCGCGTCGCGGTGTCGCTCTACGGCCTGGCCTACGAAGGCCTTGTGGAGGACTACACCCGAGTTGGACTCGCCCTCGAACACCTTGCCTCCCTCCCACCGACAGCCGCCTCCGCCGCCGCAGAGGACGGCGGTGACGAGGCTGCTGTTGCTGCTGCTGTTGCTGCTGTTACTGCTGCTGCTGCTGTCGGGGCGGGGGACACCGACGCGGTCGGGTTCCGTGGTGCGGCGCTGACACGGCGGCGGGTGGTGGAGTTGTTGGCCACCACGGCCACGAGTGCGAGCCGCATGCAGGTGGAGGTGGGGCTCTGCCTCGCCCCAGAGGCGCCGTATGCCCACGCGCTTCTGTCCAGCAACACCCGCTACGTCCACTGCGGTGGCGACTGCCGCGGCGGTAGGAGTTGCAGCAGCAGCAGCGGCGGCGGCAGTGACGCCGCGGGTCGGCCAGGCCGCGGCTCACTGTCGCCATCGCCGGACGTCTTCCACTTCTTCGGCGAGGTTGCGGAGAAGGACGTCGTCGTGCGTGACGTGCACGGCGACGACGGCCACGGCACCCGCCCAGTCGTCTTCCTCCTCGGCGCGCTCGGCGACGTCTCGATTGAGCGCTGCAGCCGCTGCACCATCGCGGTCGCCGGGACGTCGAGCAACTTGATGGTGTCCGACTGCCACGACTGCCAGCTCATCTTCATGGCGCGCGAGTCGGTCGTCGAGCGCTGCAGCGGTGTCGAGTGCGTCGCGCTCGTGACGGAGTTCCTGCTGCTGCGCGACTGCGGCGCCGTGCGGGTGCGGCCGCTGTTCCTCGACTGCCCCGACGCGGATGCGGTGCTGCGGCGCGTCGTGGACGGCAGCGTCGGTGGCGCGGAGGAGGAGTTGGTGCTCGGCGCCTACGAGGCAGGCCGGTTCGACGAGCTGAATGCGGTGCTGCGAGGTGTGGGCCAAGGCGTGGAGCTGGAGCGCTGCGACGACGTCGTGGTGGACGACATCGGCTACTACTACCAGCACCGTGACCGCAGTGACGACGACGACGACGGGGACGTGGACGGGGTTTCGGTGGTGACGGTGACGTACCCCGCCGTGCAGGACGGACGCCCCACGGCCGCCGGCGGCGCTGGCGATGCGTCGCCGCTCATGACAGCAGCGGCGCAGGCGCTGGCGGAGCACCTCTCCGTCCCGTGCTATCTGGAGCCGCTCCAGCGCTACGGCGGCGTCACGGCGACCGAGTCGGCTGGCCGCCCCGCTGTGTCATTCCACGACTTGCTGAACTGCGGTATCCTGCGCCTGCGTGGTGCTCTGTGCCCTCTCCAGCCGCTGGTGTCGAGCTCCACCGTGGAGGCGGCGGATGTATGGGTGGAGCGGGTGCAGGGCGGCGCTCTCTACCTGGAGGATGCCGTGCACACACTGCACGTGCGCCACTGTGTTGGACCTCTCGACATCGTGGTGTGTGCGGCAACGGCGGTGGTGATGGAGGGCTGCGTCGGCGTGCAGCTGCGTGTCGCCTGCGTTGACTTCCGCGCCAGCGACTGCGCACACTGCCACGTGGCGCTCCACGTGAACCACGCACCCCGCTACGAGCGGTGCACGAGTGTGGTGACGTCGGCGCTGAACATCACGGCGCGCGACTACGAAGGGCTGCTCACCGCGGCCGGTGTCGACGTGGCCGTCAACCTGTACGACGCACCGCAGCTTCCGGCACAGGAGTGGACGCCACCCGCGGTTCCCGGCGACGCACGCGACGTGTGTGCGGCACTCGTGGCGGCGCTGCAGCCGGTGCGGCACGAGGAGTCGCCGGGCTGCCGAGCAGGGGCCGCCGCGCCTGAGCTCGTGCCTCTCCTGATGGCGGTGCTGCATCAACCCGTGAGCGTCGCCGCCCCGCTGCCGGGGCTGTGCGTGAGCGCGTGCGACGCCCCCTTTCTCGAGGAGCTCGAGACGCGCGTGGCGGCGTGGACGAGGCAGCAACAGCAGCAACAGCAGCAACAGCAGCACCGCAGCGTCGCGCGCGAAGACGCCGTGCGGGTGGCGCTCCACGGCGTCGCGGACGTGGTGGGGGCCACCGCTGCTGCTGCTGCTGCACACACGGCTACGCCGGACACCGTCGACTCTGACGCACCGCCACCGCTTGGAGCAACACGGCGGCCCTTCGCCTCCGCTGCCTCCACCGTCTCCACCGCCTCCGCACCGAGCCGGAGTGCGCAGCGCCATGCGCACGACGTCGCCGCGTCTTGCGAGGACGAGGACGAGGCCGCGGTGGCGGCGGCGGCGACCCACGTGTCTCACCGGTACGCGGACCCCGCCGTGAAGGAGGACGCCGCTGAGGTTGCGTGTGAGGCACGCACGCCTGCCACCACCGCGGCGGGGTCGGCGAGCCTGCACTACCCGCCTCGCACCGGCAGCTCGCCCCTGCGTGCACCGCCTGGGCGGCGTGGCTCTGCTGCCGAGTCCGCGGCCGTGTCCGCCGCGTCGGCGGCCAGGCTGGACGCCACCGCCTCCACTGCGGGGGACGGCACCTCCATCGACTCGAGCGTCGCGGCCCCGCCGCTGCCGCCCGGGCCCGCGTTCTCCCTCGACCCCACCAACGTCGGTGCCTCCGCGACGATGGACGTCTTCGCTCGCGCGCGGCGCGACGCGGCATCGGCAGCCGGCGCGTTCGCGGACGACGAGCGGGGCCGCACCCCCGTCACGGGCCGCAGTGGCGCAGCGACCTTCGTCTCGCCGACCGGCAGCAGCGGCGGCAGCAGCGGCGTGTGCGACGGCGCCGACCCGCTGACCCTGCGGGAGACGGTGAACGTGCAGAGCTTCGGCGAGGCGCGACTGCCGTGGGCGTCGTCGTCCCCGCTGCAGGGGTCGCCGCAGATCGACGAGGTCGGGGTGGACAGCAGCGCTGACGAGGCACCCCTCACGGCAACGATGGCACACGTCCGAACGTGGACGGGTGCGACACAGGCGCCGCGCATCGACGGTGACGGCAACGGCGACCCCCACGGCCGCCCCGCCCCTGTCTCCGCCCGAGACTCGCCCCCGCGTGCGTCCTCCTACTCCGCCGTCGAGTACGCACAACGGGGGATGACGTGGTCGAGCGAGGACAACGTGAGCGGAGTCGCCGGCGGCGCGGACGGGGACAACGGCAACCGCCGCGCCGGCGCGTCTCCGCTGTTGCCGACCAACTTCCTGCACGTCTCGCAGGACTCCTCCTCGCCGAGAGTGGGGCTGGCCAGCTCACCGGCCGACGTGTCCATGCCCCCGCGTGAGGCGGTGCCGCAGGCCGTGACGCATGCGAGGCTCTTCCTTGCAGGGACGGACGAGGCGACCGACGTGGATGCAGCGACGCGTGGGCTGTTGCGGGAGGTGCAGCTGGCGCGTGAGCGCTACGCCGCGAACCGGCGAGTGTGGGAGTCCTCCGCGCCTGGTAGTGATGGTAGTGGTGGTGGTCTGGAGGCGCGTGTGCGTGCGGCGGTGTCGAAGCTGGCGGCTCTCCGACTTGTTGCAGGCGGTACGGCGGAGTAGCATGCGGCGCCGCTCGCGTTGCCGGTTGCATGCTCCGTCACCTGTATGCACGTGTCTGTCTGTCTGTGTGTGTGTGTGTGTGTGTGAGCGAGAGTGAGAGATTCTGCTTCTTTGCATCGATGGCTACAGAGCACGTGCTGGTCGTGGCCGGGAGGGAGAGAGGACGACGGTGCGACAGAGCCACCGTTGTAGTGGCGCGATTCTGTAAGTGCGTCCCCCCCACTCCCTCTTCCCTGCTTGCTGCATGCCCTCCCGACGCCATAGGGAGAGCTGCAGCTCAACGAGAACAGCAACAACAACGACACACACACATACATGTATACGTACGTAGCAGAGTCTCTCATCATCGTCTCTCTTTCCCTCTCTTTCTCTCTCTCGCACACCCATGCACACACACACGCACACACACGCACACACACGCTCACAAACCAAGGAGCACCACATTGCACCGCACCGCACGCCGACGTATCTGCCGTCGCGTTACACACACAAAGAAGAAGAAGGGTGAGCTTGGCACTACTGGCACGCCCAACTCACTAGCAGAGCAGGAGAAACACACGCACTCCACAGTTGATCAGTATCGGTGCACTCTAGGCACTTACTTTTCACACACACACACACACACACACATTCCCACAGAGAGAGAGAGAGGTAGACACCTCCAAGGAGAGCTCGGAAGGTGCTGCCATACGACGCAGAGCACACACACACACACATACACATACTCTTCCCCCCTCTCCTTTTCTTTGCTGCTGTCTCCTCCTTGTCTTCGACACATCGGTCGCTGCATCTCGTTGTCAGGACACCTCATCGTTGCTCCTCATCGTTGCTCCTCATCGTTGCTCCTCGTCTCTGCCCCTCCCCGCTATCTCCGTCCATTCCCACACACGCACACACTCTTTTTTTTTTTTTTGTCGTTTTACTCCCCTCCACTACTGTCGCTGCAGTGGCGCCTCGTCGCAGCAGAGTCGGACGTGGGCAGCATTATCAGTCGTTGCTGTCTGCACGTGCCTCCGTCTCCTCCTGCCCTCCCATCCCTCCCCCTTCCGTCTCGCAAGTCCACACAGACACAGACACGCGCACACGCACACGCACACTCTCTGGCGTTCTGCCCCTCTGTTCTCTGTTTTTCTTGCTGTTGCTGTGGTTTTGCCTTCTCTCTTTTTTTTTTTTTTCTTTCCACGCGTGTACTCCCTCTCTCTCTCTCTCGTTTTCTGCGTTTTCTTTCGCACTTTTTTTTTTTCTCTTCCATTTATCATTTCTCACTTTTCACTTCACTCTTCACTTCACCCCCACCTTCCCACCCGCCGTCTCACCACCGCGTTCTTGTCTCTTTCTCTCTCACACCGACTCACAACGACACACACACACACACACACTGTGCACCACCACCACTTCTTCTTCCCCTCTTTACACACACACACACACACACCAGCGGTGAGTCCCTCGTTTTGTGTTCCCTTTCTCTCTCTCTTTGTTGTTTTTGTTTTCCTCAATTGTTGGCATACACAGAGAAAGACACCCGTGCCAACGCACACACCGATCGAGGAGGGGAGGGGGAGAGAGAGAGACGAGAGAAAGAAGAAGCTAGACTCCCTTCGTTTTGTTGGACGCGCCTCCTCTGAAGCACACACACACACTACAGTTTGTCTCTCTTTGTCTGTGTGACTCTTCCTACTCTTTTTCCCAACTGCCTGTGTGTGTGTGTGTGTGTGTGTGTTTCACAGGCTCTTGTAAGCGACACACACTCACACCCACACTGCATCTGTGCGGACTCTGCTTCAAGAGTAGGTGGTCGTCCATCTCCGCCGGCGTATACGCGAGCGAGCCCAACACACACGTGCGCGTGTCTGTGTGTTGTTGAGCAGTAAGAGAAAGGAGGGAGGTGGGTGGCCGGCGGTTGCGGTAGTGGTGACGGTGACGGCGTAAGCGATCTCCCCCTGCCTCTCTCTCTCTGTGTCTTCTTTCAAATTTAGTCACTCTCTGCACACGGTCTCGCTTTTTTTTTTTTTTCTCAACTGCCCGCGTGGCCGTGTTGACTCCTGTTTTTTTTTTTTTTCTTGCGGTGACGGTGTCCTCCTCTTTCCTTCTCTGTCTCTGTCTCTCTCTCTCTCTTCATCTCTGTGCCATTACGCTCTCTTTTTTTTGTTTCTCTCTCACTTCCCGTTTTTTTTTTTTGTTCCTTTCTGTTTGACTCTCTGAAAGCGTTTCTCTCTGTCTCTCTGCCTCTGCGAGTGTGTGCGTGTGTGTGTGTGTGCGTCTGTGTGTGTGTGAGTGAGAGTGTGAGTGTGTGTGTGTGTGTCTTGGCTCTTCCACTCTGTAGATCGTTTTCGTCCTTCGCAAAGACGCAACTGTTTGCGGCGTGCACGTTTTTTTTTTTTTATTTTGGCTGTCTGGAGATTGCTGGAGAGATTGCTGGAGAGGAGGGTGGAGGTGGGAGGTGCGAAGGTAGGTGTGAGTGGTGCCCTTGACGCCTGCTTCCCTCTGCCCGTCCTTAGCTCCATCATTTTGTGCCTCTCACTTGGAGAGTTTTTTTTTGTTTTTTTGTTTGTTTGTTTGGGCTCGAATTTTTATTATTACTGCTTTCTGTTTCTCGTTCCCTTCACGGGTGAACGGGACTGCAGCTGCCTAGCTGTGCTGACGCTTCGGAAAGAAACAAACAAAGAAACAAACGTCAACAACAACAAACACACACACACACAAGTCTACACACACACACACACACAAACGTACGAAGGAGCGAGTTGCAGTCAGAAAAGAACGAGAGAGGAGGAAAAAAAAAAAAAAAAGAGGTAGTGTCCAGCGAACGACGCCGTCAACGTGATTGACGTTTTATATTCCTCCTTTGAAAAGGAAAAGAAAGAAAGAGCGTCTGTTTCACCTTGTGCCGGTGCTCTCGAGACGACGTGAAACGCGTGTCTGTGTGTCTGTGTGTGTGTGTACGTGTGTACGTGTACGTGTGTGTGTGTGTGTGTGTGTTCCCTCTACTGCTCTTCACCGTTGGTTTGCCTCCCACTATCTCTCCTCCCTTCAATTTCTGACTGTGCCACTCGAAGCCCGACACTCGCGCGACCGGTGCTCCGCGTTGCTGCGGGCCGACGTGTTTTTTTTTTTGTTCTTCGTGCGTTGGTCTCTTTGCTCTGTCTGACTCTCGCTCTTCTCCCCCTCTCGCCTCTCTCTCTACGGCTGGGAATCTGTGTGCGTGTGCGTGTGTGTCAGTGATTGCGTGAGTTGCCCCCCCCCTTCTCCTCCCGCTTCTCTCGCAGTCCGTGTGTCGCTGCCGCCCTCGGTGCACACCACCGCCACGTCTTCTTTCTGTTGTGGCGTGTTGCCTCGGTGTCCCTCTGCCTCACGGCGAAGGCGCGTCCATCAACTGGTCTCTCGTCGCTGCTCTCGAACTTGTGCACGGCGTCACTGTGCTCCGCCACAGCTACCACCACCACCACCACCACCACCAAGGCCACTCACGACACTCCCCCTCGCGTCTTCGATCTCCTGCTTGCATTTGATTTTTTGGTTTTGTCCTTCTTGTGCGAAGTGTGGTTTTTTTTTTTTGCGGTGACTTCTGTGCCGCACGTGTCTCTGTGTGTGTGTGTCGTGCAGGGGTGTGACATCGTTCTATTTCTTGGCGTTCTCGTCGTAGGCGCGGCTGTGCATCTCTCTCTGATCTGTCTCTGTCTGTCTGTGTCCCCCCCCCCCGCTAGTGCGTGTGTGTGTGTGTGTGCGCAGGTGCTGTCCTCCACGAGAAGAGTAGAGCGAACCCCCCCATCTTTCCTCGCCTTCTCTCTCCCCCTCTCTTTGCTTGTCTTGTCCCTCCTCCTCTAGCGTGTCGTGTTCACTGTCGTGAGTCTTCCTGCCTGTGTGCCTTTTGTACGGTTTTTTTTTCTTTTTTCGCGTGTGTGTGTGTGTGTGTGTGTGTGGCTCGTTTACTTGTCTGAGTTTTTTTTTTTTTTGTTGTTGTTCTTCTTTCACGTCGTTGTTCTCGTCTTGATTGAGTGGCGGTGCCGTTTCCGCTCGCACCCAACACCACCTCTCTCTCTCGCTCTCTGAGTTCCACTTCTACTTGTGTGTATCCCCTCTCCTCTCTTCCCCTCTCTTCTTCTGCCCCCCCTCTCTCTTCTTCGTCCCGTCTCTCTCTTGTTTCTCTCTCTCCCTCTGTGTCCACTGCTCCCTTCGCATTCTCCTCCTTCTCCCCCCCCCGTTGTCTTCCTCTTCGAGTCTGTTCATCGTTTTGGAGCAGCGCGACCGGCTGTGTGCTCAGGGCGCTGCCTGGGGCAGCATTGAATTCCGTGACACACACACACACACAGACACACTCACCTTTCCCTCTCCCTCTGTTCTTCCCTCTACTTTGTCTGCTTCACACGTGCGCCGCGCGCATTTCCAATCTTCTCCCCCTGCTCAGCTCCTCCTCCCTCCCTCCCTCCTCCCCCCTCCTCCTCTTCCTCATCCCTCTATCATTACCTGACCTCAGTGTGAAGGAGGACTGCCACGCGCTTCCCATCTCTTTCGCTCTCTCCTTCGTTCGGGTGAGCAGCGGACTGACGTACTCGGAGAGACGCGTTCGCACGCACACAAACACAGACCCACTTCGCACCAGAGAAGCAAGTAGGAGAAGAGGAGGTGTGTGTGTGTGTGTGTGTGTGTGCATTCGTGCGTGCGTACGACACGGGGAGAGGAAAGAGAGAAGGACGGGTGACGGGAGGGAGTCGGAGCAGAGAGGTCACACCACTCAGCGCTCAACCTCCCCTACCACGCCTCCTCCTCTGCCTGGAAGATACAGCAGCACCCACACACATACACACATCTGGTGAGGTGTGCGGTCGACTTGACCGCGAGTCGTAGAGCTGATTATCTGCTCCTCATATCATCTTTTTTTTCTCTTTTTGCTGTGGTTTGTTGTCTCTCTCTCTCCCCCTTCCCTTCTCACGTCTCGGCGCACTCCTTCTCCTTTCCTTTCCCCCCTCACATCCACTTTTTTCCTTCTTTTTTTTTTCCTTTTTGTTTTTTTTTTGATTGCGTTGCGGTGGTGGTGGTGGTGGTGTTGGTGGCACCTTCTTTTTTTGTTTTGTTTTCTTTCTTCTTGCCGCCGCCCCCACCTCTCACGTCTGTGTGTGTATCTGTGTGTGCTCCGCCGTACTTTGTTCACCACTTTTGTCTCTTCCTTCTCTCGACAGGTGCACAGGTCTCTCCTGCGCGTCGGTGGGGCCCTCTTCTCTCCCTCTTTGTTTTCTTTTTTTGTGTGTTGGGAGAGAGTCTTCGTGTGGATCTGTGCGTGTGCTAAGTGTGAGCTCGCCTCCCTCTCCCCTCTACTCGTCGCACTCCTCCCTCCCTCCCTCTCTCTTTCTCTCGTTTCTCATCTCTTCGTCGCCGACGGGGTACGTGCGGTGCGTGCGCCTGCGTGCCGTGGCTCCTGGAGAGAGAGGTGGAGAGGGACGTGGGCACCTCTGGCGGGAGTGTGTGAGTGTGTGGGAGGGAGAGGGGCTGCCAAAGAGCGGAGGTGGTGTGGAGTGAGTGTGTGAGGGAGGGCACAGTCAGCGCTACTGGTGAGTACTGCATTTTCTTTTGTTTCAGTGTTCTAGGTGTGTGTCTCTCTCTCTCCCCCCTCGTTCTCACGAACACACACACACACGCACACAGACACTCTCCTCATTTCTTCTGACGCACTCGTGGTGGCTGCTGCGGAAACGAACAACAACAAAGAAAAAAAAGAGAAGAAATTCGACGGCAAAAAAAAAAAAGAAATAAAAAGGACAATTCCCCTCTCTCTTCCTGCACACCCGAGTACCTTGAGACCGGCTTTTTTTTTTCTTTTCTTTACCACTACCACCGTGCACTAGTCCTGCTGCTGCTGCGGCTGTGGCGGCTGTTGCTCTTTACTGCTCTTCACCTTCAGGCTCCCTCGTCTCTCCCACTCCCACTCCCACTCCCACTCCCACTCCCACCCCTCTCCCACTCCCCCCCCCTCTCCCTCTCTCCCCTCCCTCTCATCTTATCTGGTGTGTGTGTGTGTGTGTTTTGGGTGTTTTCTGTGTCTAGTGTCCTTTTTCATTGTCTCCTAGACTCCGCGACGTGTGCGTTTCTGTCTCTCTCTCTGTGACTCTGTGTGTGTGTGTGTGTTTGTGTCTGTCTGTCTGTCTGTCTGTCTGCGTGTGTGTGTGTGTGTCCTCTGGTTTTTTTTTTTTGTTTGTTTGGCCCCTTCTCTATCTTCTCTACCTCATCACGCTGTATCTTCAGTTTGTGTAGCACTGTTTCCTTCCTCTTCTTCCCCCCCTTTCCTCTTCCCTTTCCTCTCTCTGTCTGCCTCTCTCTCTCTCTCTTGTGGACGCCGCCGGGTGGAGCTTAGCTTCATTCTCCTTCGCTTTCGCGTGTGTTGTGTGTCGGTCTCGTGCGTCGCCGTGTACGCTTCCCGCGCCCTGTCGCCACGTGGAAAGGTCTGGTGGAGAAACGAGGAGTAGATCTGTGTGTGTGTCTGTCTGTGTGTCTTTCTCTCCCTCCTTTTTCTGTGTGCGTGGACTCGCGTGCACGTTGTGGACGACGCGCGAGTGAGCGTCCTCGAGCAGCTTTACTCTCTCACCGCGGATACACTCCCACTGCGTGCTGCTCTCTCTCTCTGTCCCTCAACGCCTACCTCAGTCTACCCCTCTCTTGCCGTCGCAGTGCCGCTGAACTCGTCCGCTGCACCTCTCATTCTCGTTCCCTCTCTTGTCTCGCTTGTGTGGACGCGCGTCACTCACTTTTTCGCTTTTTTTTTTGTTTTCTTCTGTTTCGTTTGCATTACTTCACTCTAAGCCGCTCTTGCTTACGTTTCCCTCTTCCACTTTTTCCCACCCTTTCTTTTTTTTTTTTTACGTTTTTTATTTCTGGCAAGTGTGCCTTTCTCTCTCTCTCTCTTCTCCTCCGCCCGTGCCAGTGTACCTGTGTGAGAGTGTGTGAGTGTGTGTGTGTGTGTGTGTGTGTAGCTTCGAGGGCCCCTCTGTTATTGCTCTTCTCGGTGTTGCTCTGTGGTTCTCGTTTAGTTTCAACATTTTTTTTTTTTTTTGTCACCGTGTGCCGTTTTTGTGTTCTGTCTTTCAGCTGTTAGAGTGGGTTGAGCACGTGTAGACGCGGTCGTGATCGCCTCCTCTTTTCTTCTTCTGCGGCGATTGCTGGAGAGATCGTGAGTGAGCTGCACCACCTCCTCTGTCATCGCCGCCCACCAGAGGCACAGAAGCACCCGTACACACGCATTCAGACAGGCACACACACACACACACAAGGCTTGAGTTTTTTTTTTTTTTTTTCGGTGTGTGTCTCCCTCTCTATCTATCTCTCTCTCTGTTTTTATTGATGTGATGCTGCAGTCCTCGAGCTCATCGTTTGGACCCGGGCCGCCGGTGGCATCGTCACAGTCGATCCCGTCTGTGCACAGCACCGTAGCCCAGCCAGCAGAGGATTCAGCGCCTACCACCTGCAGCTCGCAACTGATATGGCCGCCCATGTCCCGCACACGCGAGGTCGATGACGATGGTGCGTCATCACCTGCTACAACCGAAGACGCACCCGCTGCAGGACCCCAGCCCCACGCCAACACCGACGGAGCGGTCGCGACGCCGCTGCCAACGCCCCTCGTCGCTGATGCGGTCAGGGCACCGGCGGGCGAGGATGATGATGATGATGAGGCAGACGGGCGTCTCCGCCCGGCGACGGCATCGGCGGCAACGACGCCGGCACACGTCGCCGCCGTCGCATATCAGTCACGCCAGCGACCACCCGTCTGGGATGTAGAGCGCAGCGCGGCCCCACCGCTCTTGCCAGGCACGCCGTCGCGCCAGGGCAGCTCACTGCCGCCGCCACTGCCGCCGCCGCCACCGCCGCCGCCACCGCTCTTGCCGTGGTCCACCCCGCCATTGTCCGTGTCTCATCAGATCGGCAAGACAATTCACATCACCAGTTGCGGCGATGCCACTGTCGACCACACCGGCGCGAGCGTCCCCACCCCGAGTCACCCTCACAGCAGCGCTCTGCCGGGACGCAAGTCCTCCTTCTCTGGCTCCTTGTCGCGCGTGACCTCTGACACGCGCATGCGTGCGTCCTTGTCCACGTCGTGGTCTGCAACTGCCGCTGCGGCGGCCGCGGTGGTGCGTCACGTTGATGTGCCGCCCCCAACGTCGACGCCGAAGCACCGAAGCGCGTCGCTGATGTCGTCCACCGAGGCAACACCACTCGCCTCCGGCATGCGACTCACTCACAGCCTCGACGAGGTCAGCGTCACGGGCGAGCTCCACCCGCCGGCCACGGGCTCGTCCTCGGCCTCCTGCGTGGTGGCGCACGCGAGCTCCAACTCCTTCCGCGCCCCACCACGACCCTGCATCTTGTTCGGCAACGGCAGCAGCTGCTTCGCGAACGCCCCCTCCTTCAACTCCTCGGTCCCCTCCGCCAGCATGTCCATCCTGCGAGACCGCTACGGCAGCGGCTGCGGCGTGCTGAGCGCGTCCGCCTCCCTCCGCCCCTTCCGCGCCATCTCCTTCGACCGCGACGACGGCACCACGGACGACCGCGGCAGTGACGTCTACGGTGCCGCGATCGGCTCCGTCTCCTTCGAGGGCCTCCCGCACGGCGGTGACACCCCGGTCACAGCCGGCACGGCGTCGCTTGCCGCCGTCGGGGGTGGCGGCACCGCTGCGACCGCCGCCAGCGCCGCCACACCGACAGGCGCCTTGGCGCCGTCGCCGCTGCGGCACATCGGCGTCGGTGGCGGGGCGGCGGAGCAGCTGCAGGCGTTGAGTGGCTCCTTCGGCTGGCGCATGTTCGCCAGCGTGCTGGGGCAGCGGAACGGCGTCACGGCCGGAGGTGGCGCCGTCGCCGCCGTCACATCAACGTCGACCACCACCACCACCACCACCACAGCTTCAGCAGCACCAGCAGAAGCAGCAGCGGCTGGGGCGGAGGTGGCAGTGGCACCTCCCCCGCACCCGCCGCCGACTCCGCCATTTGGCATTTTCCAAAGCGGTCTTCTCCTCTCCCTCGACGACGTGGACGACGCGCCGCCAAGCTCCGCCATGGACGCGCCCATGACGCCGCAGAGCTTCTCCACGCTGCTACAGGCTCGGGAAAGCGGCGACTTGGCGGTGATGGCGGCGTCCGCTGCGGTTGCTGCGTCTGCGACAGGGGCGGGGGGGCTGCCGCCACCGCCACCGCCACCGCAGCAGCAGCAGCAGACATCTCTCCGCGGCGGCAGCTTCGCGTCCGCTGTGTTCCGTGGCGACAGCGCCTCCGCCGCGACGACGACCGTGACGGCGCACGAGATCCACTCCTCGCTGCTGCAGCTCGACGGCAGCGACGACGCGCTGCTGCGCCAGTCCTCGCAGCAGCTCACGGCCCACTCCTGTGGTGGCGAGGATGTCTGGGGTGGTGGCGGCGGCGGCGGTGGCGAGGCGGGTGCCGCCGCCGCGAAGGGCATGGACGGGTGGTGTGTGGATGGCGGCAGCCGGGATAGCCACGGCACGGCCACCACAGGCACCACGACGGGCTCTGGCCTCGCCACACACGTGAGTGCCATGTGCGGTGGCACGGTAGACGGCAGCGGCGGCGGCGGCGGTAGCGGCTTCTGCGCTGGTGGACGCCTCCGGACGCCGCTCAGCAGTTTTCAGCTGTTCGCGGGGAGCAGCCAGCAGGAGTTGCCGGTGAGCGGCGTGGATGTGGAGGTCATCCCCCACACCCCGCGAGACCTGCACTCTCTCCCGCCTCCGCCCATGAAGACGCTGCTCGCGGAGCGGTGCCGTCAACGTCGGCGGCGACGGCAGCGGTACCTCGACCACACACGGCGCCACGGCAGCAGCGACGACGATGACGATGGCGACGCTGACGGTCCCGCTGAAACGGCCGTGATCGAGACGGACAAACTCGAGCGCGCGCGTGCCACCTCGTCGGACGGCGCGCGTGTCTACGAGATCGTGAACGAGACGTATGTCATGTACGACTACGAGCTTGGCAAGGGGTCCTACTCCACGGTGCGCCTCTGCTACAACTTGAAGGACGGCCGCTTCTACGCCGTGAAGGTGCTCGATCGCGTGCGGCTGAAGCGACGTCAGCTCGGCTCCGAGGCGAGTCTCAGCACCATCGACCAGGAGATCACGATGATGAAGCAGGTGCAGCACAAGAACATCATCGCACTCCATGAGGTCATCCGCGACCCCAACATGCGGTACATCTACCTCGTGCTCGAGCTCGCCGAGTCGAGAGAGGTGCTGGCCATGAAGGACAACGGAGATGTGATGCCTCGCGGCAACGCGTGCAGCCTCAGCAGCGGCGGCGGTGGTGGTGGTGGTGGTAATAGCGGGGGCAACGACGACGACGACGTCGTCGCTGGACGCCCCGCCACGGACTACTCGGAGGCAGCGACGCGCGGTATTGTAAAGGGGCTGCTGCATGCACTCATGTACGCGCACTACCTCGGGGTGGCACACCGCGACGTGAAGCCGTCCAATGTGCTGCTCACGGCGGACGGCACCGTGAAGCTGTGCGACTTCGGCGTCTCGGTGCTGGTGAGTGCTGCGCCGATGCAGCTGAGCCGCGCCGGCAGCGTCGCCTTCCTCGCGCCCGAGCTGCTTCTCTCCAGCGACGTGGACGTGTCGCGCTTCGTGACACCCGCCGACTCCTCCTTGGGCACCGTCGCCACGCGGGAGAGAAGCGTCCTCCTCACCCACGCCGACGACACGGCAGCCAACGCGTACTCGACGCTGTCTTCCAGGGCCGCCGCTCGACCAGCGGCAGCCGGCGCCGCCCCGCCACCGCTGTCGCACATCTATGGCGCGCTGCTGCACGGCGAGGACGAGTCGCCGGCCGGCTCGCGCCTGCGGTCCCCCAGTGCGGCTGCCGCTTCCCCGTCCATCCCGCGTGCGGCGACGTCGTCGGCGCTGCGGCGTGACGTCGGCGCGAGTGGGTTCCCGCCGCGGCCGTCGTCCGCGTTGCTGCAGCCGCGCCACGTGGGCGGAGCTCCACGGCTGCCGCCACGCGCGGCGTCCTTCACCTCGTGGGAGACGGCCTCGCCCTTGATCAGCGCCGCGGCCGTCGGGGACGCGACAGGCGTTGGCGGCGGCCGCGGCAGCGTCACGAGTGCTGTCACGGACGCGTCGCTGCCTCGCACACCGACGGTGCAGCCGCTGTGCCTGCCGCCCTCCGAAGCCGCGGTGCAGGCCGTGCAGACGGTGCAGACGGTGCAGGTGGACCTCTTCAAGGCGGATGTCTTTGCGCTCGGAGTGACGGTGTTCACGATGCTTCTCGGGTTGCTTCCGTGGCGCGCCTCCAATGCGGCGTCGCAGCGGATGGCCATCCTCGCCGAGCCCGATCCCTTCCTGCGACTGTACAAGGCGGCGTACGGCGACGCGGGGTACACGTGGCCGGCACGCGTGCACGCAGCCTGCGCTGGCGGTGGTGCGGTCGACCACGACGCCTCCTCCTCGTCCTGCTCGTCCTCCTCCTCGTCCTCGTCCTCCTCGGTCAGCCACAGCCAAGCCGAGGTCGGTGAGGCCCGAGAGGCGCTGTACGCAGCGCCCCCGGTGCCGGCTCTACAGACGACGCGTCTCATAGGGCACACGTCGGCGGGCCGTGCGGAAGGTGCACAGCAGCAGCAGCAGCAGCCCAAGAAGGCCGCGCCTCGCCGACTGAGTCGCGCAGGACCGTCGCCGTCCTTTCCAGCCGTCACGCCGGCGACGGCGGAGCTGCGGGAGCCGGTGAGGGCGACGCTGGCGGCGACGGCGCCGGTGCGTGGCGCTCACACAGCGAGGCGGACGGACGGCGTGGGCGTGACGGCGTCACTGGCGCCGCCGTTGGTGACGCCCCCGCCGCCGCCGCTGCTGAGGAGCCAGGCGCATCTGTTTCTTCCCCAGTGGCGCTCCTACGGCGATGTACCGGCGACCTCGACTCCGTCGGGCGACGCCACCGCCGCCGCTGATGCTGCTGGGGGCACCGTGGAGACGTCTCGGACGCAGACGGGTACATCGTCCGCCCTGGGTGTCGGCACGCCTGGGCGGCGCGGAGACGCCTCGGCAGTGGATGCGTGGCCACCTCCTCCCTCCTCCTCCGCACTTCCGCCATCCTTCGAGACCGTGTCGCCGCCACCGCGCCGCGTCGGCATGTTGGTGGCGGTGCCGCCGTCGCTCTCCATCTCTGGCGACCCGGACGCACTGTGGGATGCGTGGGGCGATGCGATAAGCGAGGCCTCTGGGCCACCGCCGCCGGTGGTGCGACTGCGGCGACCGACCACGACGCCGAACGGCGCGCAGCTCCACCCGAGCATCGCCGACCGCGACGAGGCGTTGCTCGGCACCGACGAGACGGACGGCGCGACGGCGGTGAGCGCGAAGGGGGCGCAGAGCTGGCTGCGGCAGTCTTCCAGCGATCTCGCCCGCACCGTGCCGTCCACCGCCACCGCCACCGCGCGACACCAGGGCGACGGCAGCGACACGACGACGGTCGACGGCGGTGGTTTCGAGGGCGACGACGATGATGACGATGAACGGGTGTACGGCTCCGATGGCGCGGAGGGCAGCGAGGTGTCGGCGCGCAGCGACGCCGCGTCGACGTCTCCCCGCCGCGCTGCCTCCTCATGGTCTGCAGGGAGCAGCAGCCGCGGTACTGACGAGGAAGATGAGGACGTAGACGACGAGGAGTCCTCCTCGTCGTGCGAGAGCATCTACGAGCGGCTCTTCGAGCTGGCGCAGCCGTGCCGACCGTACACGGTCGCTGAACACACACCGCTGCCGGCTGTGCCGGGGCTGTCGCGCGAGATCAGCGCCGTCGCCGTCGACTTTGTGCGCGCCTGCCTCACCGTCGACCCCGTCGAGCGTCGCACCGTCTTCGAGCTCGCTCGTCACCCGTGGATGCAGGGGGAGCCGGCCCCGTCGGCGAGCCCCGCGGCCGCCGAGCTCCACGCCTCCACCTCTCCGCCACGGCGCCATCTCCCGTCAAAGAGCGAGGCGGACGAGGCGAGCGAGGCCAGAGGGGTGCGTGGTGCCGGACGTGGGAGCAGCGGCAGGGTGAGCGAGAGCGAGAGCGAGATGGAGGCGGGAGTGGGGGCGGAGGCTGCTGCGGCTGCGAAGGCCGCTGAGTCTGCTGAGGCTGCTGATGCCCAGGAAGCGGTGACGACGTCGCTGGGTGGCAGTCAGGGCGTGCGACACACCGCCTCGACGGCCTCGTTCGGGTCCGGCACAGTACTGCTGAGCGCCGACTCGGAGCGGCGGACGACGCACGAGCTGCTCTCCCCAGCAAGCACCGCCGTCGCCACCTCCACCGGTGCATCTCTTCACGCCACCATCACCTCCCCCATCGGAAACACCACCACGCACGAGGTCGACGCCGCGTGGCTCTCCGTGTACACTGCCGGGGTCGTCACCCCACCGGCAGTGCTGCTGCGTCACGCAGCGGGATCCACTCTGGCCCCATCCCCCGACGCCTCAGCAGGGGCCGTGGCATGTGCGCATGCAACCGTGAGCCCGAGGACCTGCCCAGGTGAGTCGCTGATGGTGCCGGTGCAGGAGCAGCAGCAGCAGCAGCAGCAGCTGACTGACATGGGGGTGGATGACGAGACGCGGCACGGCGCCGGCCACCAGGACATTCGCATCGGCTCTTCTGTGTCCTCGCGGCGACAGATGCTCACAAGTCCACGGCAGGAGTGCGGCAGCGTCTTTCTCTCCCCCAGCCCTGAAACGAGCGCCACGACGACGCCGCGCACGGCGGTGACGCCCTCGGTCACGACGCGGCACTCCGAGTCACTTCTGCTCGGGTCGCTCCCGGTGGACGAACGCGCGGATCGGCTCCTCCTCTCCGTCAACACCGTCTCCACCTCGTCGCTGTCGGCGCACCTGGAGGCGGCGGCGGCAAGCGGGAGGGCGGCAGACTCGCGTGGGGGTGTGTGGGGGCAGCTCGGCAGCGGTGGTGGCTCCGTTGCTGCTGCTGCTGCTGCACCGGCGACGGCGCCGCCACAGTGGGACGCTGGTGCGGCGCCGGTGCCAAACGCACACGAGCCCACGCTCGCCTTGCCGTCCGCAGGCAGTTCTCATCTTGAGGAAGCGCGTCTGCTGTCTCCTGGTGGTGCCACGGTCGCTGGCCACCTCCCGCTGGTCGCCACGCCGCAGGGCACCAGTGACGATGGTGGCCAGCTGCTGTCCTCACCGCTGCGCCGCTTTCTCGAGCGCCTGGCACAGCGCGACCTACCCACCTGACGTCGCCAGCGCGTCCACCTCTTCCCCCTCCCCTCCCTCACGTGTATGTGCGATGGTGCGCACATGGATTCACGCCATGTCGCTGTTTTTGTTCGTTTTCTGTGTCTCTTCCCTTGGCGCCGGTGTACTGCAGCGTGAGTGTCTCTCTCTCTGTCTCTCTGTCTGTCTGTCTCTCTGTCTCTGAGTTTGTGATCAGCACAACCACACGCGCGAAGCACCTCTGCAGCGAGTCACAAGACATCATCCGTGTCTCCTCCGCCGGCTCCCCTCTCTTCAAGAAAGAAAAACAAAAAACACAGAAGAAGGGCAAAGAGGCGGGAGAGAGCAAGCACAACGAAAAAGAAAAAAAAAAGAGGAGGAAGGGGGCGGCTGTTACGCGACAGAGGCCCGCCACTGCATGCGCTGACGACGAGGCGGGGGAGGGGCACCCGCTGCGTCACGCTCCATCATCTTCCCTCGTCACCTTCGTCACCTTCTTCCCTCCCTCTCTCTCACACACGTGTACTGTTTTTTTTTTTTTTCTGAATATCTTGGTGAGTTTTCACACCAGCACCCCACAATCCCCCCGTCCCTCCCCCCCGTCCTCCTCGTCTTTTGGCTCCCCCATCCCCCACGCCGCTCTCGCCCGCGATACGCCACACCGCGCAGTAACTGCCGCCGCCGCCGCCGCAGCAGCACCAACCCCCCTCCCCCTTCATCTCTCGCGTCGTCCTACACACACACACACACACCGCAAACTACCACAATCAGTACTACTACCACTTCTAGCATCGCAGAACGTATCGGCTAAAGCGAGCGCACACACACAGACCTACGCAGACACGCAGACCTGCACAGACACACGCACACGGTGATAATACACAAAAAAAACAACAACAACAACACCGCTCAGAGAACGGAGGATAAAGAGTGCTGCCTCCCTCCCTCTCTCCCTGTGTCCCCCTCCCCCTCCCCCGTTCATCCTCATCTCCGCTTTCTTGGCGCCTGTACGGACTCGCTGGCTCGCGGTCCCTGTCGTCGTACTTCTAACGGTGCGTGCGGCTCTCTCGTCTCGTCTCGTCTCGTCTCGCGTGTGTGTGTGTGTGTGTGTCAAGCTCTCTGTTCGTGGGCCCTCTGGCACGCACCACCGTCATCACCACCACCGCCACTCCCTCCCTTCACGTTACGACTACGCTCTACCGCACACCGCTGCGATAGTGTGTGTCCGTCACTTCTTCTTCTGAGCCTTGTTGGCTGGCTCCCTCTTTCTTCCTCTTCCACCAGGCGCTGGTGGTGCGGCTGTCCTTCTTCCTTGTTTGCTTTGTTTTTTTTCTGTGTTTTCCTTCCTTCCTTTTCTCTTTCCCCCTCCTGTGCTCTTTTTTTTTTTTTTGCCTCTTTTTTTTTTTACTTCATTTTGGTTTTTTTATCTGTTGCGTTGCTTCACACTTCTTTTCGTGGCGCTTTTTGTTGTCCCTCGCCAGTGCAGGTTTTTTTTTTTTTTTTTTGGGGCGAGGGTGCGGCATCGGCGACAAAAGACAGAAGAGCACCAAGAAAGAAAGAAAGAAAGAAAGAAAGAAAAAAGGAAAGCAACAAAAGAACACCACGGGATTGTCACCAGGGTTGCAGTATCTTGAGACCGGTGCGCGTGCGTGTGTGTGCGAACGGAGTTTTTGTCTGCGTATTTTGTCTGTGTGTGTCTGCGTTGCTTCGTCTCCTTTCAGCACCATAGATTCTCTGTTCTCTCGTCTTCACCACAACCACCTCTCTCTCTCTATACTGCCACGCAACGTCGGAGACGTCCAGGCACGCTGGCGCACAAGTGCACAGAAGAAGAAAAAAACGAGCAACTACACACACACACACACACGGATAGAGGCCGAGCCCCCTCAAGTGATCGACAGATTGAGACGTAGAGCCCCCTTCCTTTCCCTCCTCCTTTTCTCCCTTTCGACACGTCGGGTCGCTTTGTTGACCGCTCTTTCCACGTTCGAACCACCACCACCACCAGCTCTGTCGCTCTCCGTCTTTCTGCGCGGTGCCCGTCTCCCCTTTCTTTACCCGCCCCTCCAGTGCGCACGTCATCCCAGAAGTACTTTTGCATTGTTTTTTTTTTTTTTTCTGCCTGGCGTGTGTGTGTGTGCCTGACAACAACAAAAGAGGCGCAGCGTTGCGACGGAGAAGGGTGGTGCAGCGCGCGGTGTCACACAGTGTCACTGCAAACATCCCATCGGCACCACCACCACCTCGTCCTCTCGACGTCCCAGTTTTACTTTCGTTCTTGAACGCATACACACACAGAGGGAAGAGGAAGAAGAACATCTTTCCCCACTCCTCCTGCTCATTCTACACGGCTGGCAGTGATCCTCTTCGGACGATCAAGTGACAACCGGCACACGCACACGCAGTTCATACGCGCACCCAGGCTCAGATACGGTCATTCTCTCTTTTTTTGTTTTTTTTCTTCTTCCCCCCTCTCACTTTCTGTTTGCCTGTCCCCTCTCACCGCGCAACGTCATCGACAACAGAAACGAAACTGCATCTATCTTCTGCGGGATTAGAGTATCGTCTTGGTGTCTTTTTCATTTTTTCTTTTCTTTTTTTTTTTTTTTTGAAAAATTGCCCCTCCCCTCCCTTTGTCCCTCATTTTCTGTTTTGTGTGGTGTATCCGTGCACTGCCCATTCTTTTTCTTTTTTTTTCCTTTTCCGCGTGTGCAGGGGTGCTGTGTGTGTGACGGTTCTTTGTGTTTTGTGTTTGATTCTCCTCTATCGCTAAGACGGCATCGTCTTTCGTGAAACCGCAGGAGTTAGTTAGTGTGTGTGTGTGTGTCTGCTCTTCCTCTGCACGCCGGACTCGCCTCTCTCCTGTTCTCCACTGCTCGTTTCCTTTCCAGGTGTACCTCTGTGTGTCTGTGTGTCTGTGTGTCTGTGTGTCTGTGTGTCTGTGTGTCTGTGTGTCTGTGTGTCTGTGTGTCTGTGTGTCTGTGTGTCTGTGTGTCTGTGTGTCTGTGTGTCTGTGTGTCTGTGTGTCTGTGTGTCTGTGTGTCTGTGTGTCTGTGTGTCTGTGTGTCTGTGTGTCTGTGTGTTGGCCTTCGTTTGTCCTTTCTTGCTTGTTTTGTTTCTTTGTTTCCTCGTCTATCACCCTTGAACTATCGCGACTCTTCCTACCACGACTGTTTGCTGGTCTGCACTCTCGCTTTCTTGTCGCCCGCCTTGACTCTCTCCCTCACTGTCACACTGCCTCCCTCTCTCGGTGTCTGCACGTGCGTCCGCGTTAAGGAGCCGCACTCGCACCTCCGCTGTCTCTTACCGTCCATCTTCCCCATCTTCCCGGAGACGCTCTTGCGCATCTTCTGGTTCGTCCTGCCTCCGGAGTTTCGTCGTGTAGCGTGGCACACTCACAGCGCAGGCGTTCGTTTGTGCACTCGTTTTTTTTCTTTTTTTTTGTGTTTTTTTGCTTTCGTTGTTGCCTGCGTTTGTTCGTGTAGCTGTGCCTAGTAGCCCTGGCTGTGGTTGTTTCTCGCTTTTTTTTTTCTTCATTTTGCTCGCTCATTTCCACTCTCCTCGCTCCTTTTCTTTTCTTCCTTTTCGTTTTTTTTTCTCTTTTTGTCTTTTTTTTTTTCTCAGCTTCTCTGCGACACGGCGCGTTGTTCGCGGCGTCAGAGACTCGTGCACTCGCAGCGCTACAGCTTTTCGTGCCTCTGTTGCTCCTCTGTGGCGCGCCTCCCGCTACCCACCATTCTGCTCTCACCTCACACACACACACTCACGCACAGGTGTGCACCAGTTGCTCTCATTCTGCGTGCTCTTCACCTCCCTGCTTCTCTTGGGTGCTTCGTCTGAGTCTGTGTGTAGTTGTGTGGCTAGGTGTGTGTTTGTGTGTTCTGTGTTTGTGTCTGGACGCCGTGCCAACACAGTGTACTAGTTGCTTAGTGGGTGAGTTAGTCTGTGTCTCTCTCTCTGTGTGTGTCTCCAGTGGGTTTGACGTTTTACATTCTGTGGCGCTCTTTTTTTTTTTTTTGATTTCTTTTTTTTTTTTATCGTGACCGGCTCTTTCCGTCGTAGTCTTTCTCTGTGTCTGTGTGGGTAGCTGTTGTGTGTGTGTGCCTGTGTCTGTGAGAGTTTCCTCTGTGAGAAGTGAAACACCTTCTGCGTGTTCCTCCTTTTATTTGTTTTTTTTTTTTTTCTCCCCCTCTGAGTGTTGCGTACCCCATTTACTCCTTCTTCCTCCTCCGTTTCGTTTCCTTCCCTTTGTGTGTTTCATTTGGTTGGTCTCTGCATTGTTGGAACCTTCCCATCTCGTGATACTGTTGTTTCCCTTCCATCTTTTGAGAGAGAGAGAGTCTCCAGCGACGCGTCTGCGCCGCCACGGCGCCACGGTGTTGTTTGGTGTGGTGGGGCGTGTCGTGTGCCTTCCGCTTCCTGTGTGTGTCCAACGCTCTTTTCCACCTCTGTTGCTTGGGCTCAAACTGTCCTCTTTTTTTTTTTTATCTTGACTTCACGGCTGTGACTCCTTTTTTTTTTTAGTTTTGTTTTGAGTTTGTTTCTCTTCTGTCACGCGTAGTGCCAATTGTCTTCCTTTTTTGTTTTTTCTTCGTGTCTTTCATCTTCCCGTTTCTCTCTCGTCCTTTCTTCGCTGTCCGGCGAAGTGGTCGCCCGTACCCGCGTGTGTGTGTGTGTGTCTGTGAGAGAGTACGTGCGTCCTCTGTCGTTTCTTTCCTTGCTCTCATCCCTCCCCCTCTCTCTCTCTCTGCCTTCTGCTGAAGACGTAGCGGAGAAAAAAAAAAAAAGAGAAGGACGGAGGAGAAGGCTCGGTGCAATCGTTTGTTCTTCTACCGTTCCTGCCTGACAGCGTCAACTTCACCACTGCGCTCTGTTTCTTTTTTTCTTTTCTTTCCTCTCTCCTCAGTGTGTTTGTTCGGTACAGTGAGCAGCTTTTTCTTCTCCCCCCCCCCACCCGGTACTGGTACAATCGTTGCTTAGTGCACTTACATACACACACGCACAAGCACGCACGCACAGAAGCAGACAGACGTGTTTGAGTTCACCGTCATCTTCGTGTTTGACCTCACGCTCGTTGCTCTCCTTTGTTTGCTTTTTTTTTTTGCGTGTTCTCCTCTTTAATTGCTCTCTGTGTCTTGGAGTGTGTTTGTTTGTGTGTGTGTGTGAGACGCTCCTCGCCAGTTTCACGCCTCCTCTGTCCTCCTCCGTTGACAAGCAGAGGCGAGCGAGTGGACTGGTCGAATCCCGCCGTGGCATCGAGGAGCTGCTCCTCCTCCCTCCATCCACACGCACACCCACACAGCTCGCCTTTCTTCCTCGTCCTCTTCTTCTTTCTGCGTTGTCTCTCTTTTCTGGTCCTTTTTTTTTTCTTCTGCTTTTCAGTTGAGTATCGTTGTTGAACTCTACTTGTTCGCCTCGAGCATTCTTCTGTGAGTTTGTCGTGTTGCTGTTTGTTCGCCGTGTCTCTTCTCTGTCACTCTTGGCGCTAGCATCGGCGTTGGCGTTGGTGTGGGATAGTCGTCACCGCCTCCCGACTCTTTTTTTTTTTTTTCTTGTGGGCTTCTCGCCTCCACGTGTGTGTGTGTGTGTGTGTGTGTGTGTGCGTGACTGTGTCTCCGTTGGCGCTCGAGCTTCAGACCTCCCTCCTTCCCTCATTCCAGCCTCTTCCACCCTCCTGATCTCTCCTTTTTGTCCTACTCCGCGTTCCTCACAGACGCACACAAACGCCGTCTCCATTATCTTTCTTTCTTTTTTTTTTCCTTTTCTCGTCGCATCTGGTGAAGGAGAGGTGTAGAACGCGTCTAGTTGTTGAGACGTGCTTATCGCTTTGACCTTGTCGGTGCGCATTTCTATTTGTTGTGATCCGTTTGTCTGTGTCTCTGTGTGTGTGTTTGTGGTGCTTTTTTTTTTTCTTCTCTCTTTCTTTTTCCTTTTGTCTTCTGCAACGCTCATTGGCGCGTACTCTCGCTCCCTCTTCTCTCCTCTTCTTTCCTCTTCTCTCCCTTTCTTCCACCCTCCATCACCTCCAATTTACACACTCACCCTCTCCACTGCAAGTGGGCCCGCGCAGCGCTTCTCGTTTTTTTTTTTTTCATTTCGTTTGCTTTTAGTGTCGCCAGACGACTGAGCCCAAACACGTGCACGTCCCTCTCTCCTCCTTCCTCTTCCCTTTCTTCTCCCCTCTTGAGTTACATCCCCGTTGCATTGTTACCCCCCTCCTCGCCGTACTCCCTTCCTCCCCCCCTCCCTCCCGCTCTCTCTCTTCCTCTTCCCACTTCCACCACCTCGTCCGCCTCCCCTTTCTCACACTCACACACGCACACGACTTGGGGTCATCTCGCTTCCTCTGTCTCTCTGTGGTTGTCATCTCCCTTCTTCTCCTCCTCTCTTCCTCCCCCTTTTCCCCACCTCGTCGACGTTGTCGCTCTTCTTCTTGACGTGTGTCTTTCAGCTTTTTTTTTTTGTTGTTTTGCGTGTGTGTTTGTGTGCGTGTGACGTCGTCGCCTCAGTTGGCGACGCCTCCTCCTCTCCCTCCTCCCCCTCCTCACTTGTTCTTTCTCTCTCCATCCTTCGACCATGTACCCCCGCGCCCGCGCCAAAGCGGCCAACAGCGGCGGCGGTGACGCCGGCGAGGTGCCGCCGCCCGTCGTGCCTGGTGACACCAGCGCCTCGCCGCAGCCTGCCCCCAGCCAAGTGGAGGCGACCCACTCGCCCACACACAGCGGCGCGAGCTACCACACTCCCATAACCGGTGGGGCTCGCCAGAGCGCGCAGCCAGCGCAGAACGCCAACCTCCCATATAACCATCACCACCAGCACCAGTACCACCGCGCACAGCACATGCAGCACCAGCAGCCACAGCTCCCGCCGCCGCCGCCACCGCCCGCTTCTAACATGGCAGGTGGCGTCTACTACGACGCCGGCGCGAGCATGGCAGCTCCATCCCTGGCCCCGCCACCGCACTTCCACGCGGGCAACGTGCACCGGCGGACGCCATCCTCCTCGTACGATCAGCAGCAGCACCACCACCACCAAGACCACAGTCGTCAGCAGCACATGTCACCACCGCTACACATGAGCGGCTATCAGGGAGACTGGATCGTTGGTGCGAGCGGCAGCGCTGTCATGAGCAGCGGGACCGCGGCCGGCTCTTCTGCGAACATGCCGCCCCCCAACGCCACCGCGGCGCCGCCGCCGCCGCTGCCCCCGTCCTTTGCCCAACACAGCCGCACCAACAGCAGTGCCGTGGTGAGCCCTGTGATGGGTGCCGTACCGGTGGGCGGCTCGGGCGGTGGCGGCATGTCCGGCCCCCCGATCAGCGCCGCGTACCGCCCGCCGCCGATCTACAACGACATGAGCTCCGGCGACGTCGGTGGCGGCCACTCCGGTATGGGTGCCACCCCCGCCTCCAACATCGCACCGTACAACCGCGGCGGCGGCGGCGTGGGTAACTCGACGAGTGGATCACGCAGATCTGCCTACGCGTTGGCGTCTCCTCCCATGGGCGGTGGTGGCGGTGTTGGGCCGAGCGCTACGGCGATGCCGATGCCCAACTCCAGCGCCACGATTCCGATTCTGCACATGGGAGGGCAGCCGTACGATGGCAGTGGTGGTGGTGGTGGTCAGGCAGCGGCGTTCACTGCGCAGGGCAACCGGCCCTACGACGCCAGCTCTTCACCGCACTCTCCCGCCGCAGCACCGTTCCCGAGCACGGCAACGGCGACGCAGGCGGCGTCGTTGTCGACCAGCACCCCCAGCTTTGCAGCGACGCCAAACCTGAGAGTCACCGTCGGCGGTGGCTCGGCTGTCGTCCCGACCTCGGCGCCACTCTCGCCGCTCCTCAACTCTCCACCGCTTGTACAGCAGGCGTCGCCGTCACAGCAGCAGCAGCAGCAGCAGCAGCGCTCCGCCGAGTCGGGAGGACGGCTGCGGCGCGCTGCGGCAGCGTCGGACACGAGTCGCGGGGGTAGCGGTGGCGGCTCTGGCGCCGTGGCCCCGCACGGGGGTGGCACGCAGCTTCCGCTGGTCAGCGTCGGCGAGAACTTCGATGGCGACTCGGACGAGGACAGAAGTTACTCCTCCGGCACAGGGCCGACGAAGCCGACGATCGCGCAGGCAGAGGCGCGGTACCAGTACCTGTACGAGGAATTTCGCAAGGTGAGTCGTGTCCGCGCAAAGCTGATGGAGGAGAGCGACCGCATGAAGCGTGAGCATGCAGTACTGCGAGAGGATCTTGACTACTACAGCCAGCGGGCAGCCACAGCCGCCAAGGCGCGGGAGGCGCTTGTTGTGGACTACCGCCATGACGTGCATCAAGTGCTGCGTCTGGTGCAGGTGCTGGCGGGAGATGTCGCCGCGGCTTCAGCGGCGGCGTACGGAGGCGACGACGGCTCGCCTCACTCAGGACGCGGCGCCGCTCGCCACATGCACGGTGTGGCTGCTACATCACCCCAACAGGCGATCGAGGCGGCCCTGGCGCGCCTTGCTACGTCCTCCGGTGCCACCACAGCAGCGGCGACTGAGCAGCACGGCGCGCCATCGTCGCCACCGCTGTTGCCCGCGTCGCTCGCGGACCAGATTGGCCTGCGGTGTGGCCGGTGGGTGACCGAGCCATCCGGGCGGCCCCGGTCTCCTCTCATGGAGGACTCAACCAGCTTCTCGGACAGTCGTGATCGGCAGCGAGCTGGAAGCGGTGGCGCAGCTCAGCACTCTCACACTACCTTGCTGCGCGACGAGGTGCGTGACGTGCACCGCGGTGCCCACGCGGCCATCGGTGCCTACATGTCGAGCCTCGACTACGGCTTCGCGCCTGTGACGGGCCAGCGCAACCTCCCGCTGTCGTGCTCGCAACAGCGGCATCAGCAGCAGCAGCAGCAGTTCAGCAGCGAGTACCGTGGCCTTCACCTTCACGTGGATGTCCCGCGCTTCCATGCCCAATCCATGTCTGGTGCGTCCGACATGGCCCTCACCGGCGGCGACGGCACCGGCACACAGAACACACCAGTTCTCAGTGCCTCGTCGCAGCAGCCGTCGCAGCATCAGCCGCCGTCGCCGTACCCCCCATTGCAGCAGCAGCAGTTGCTTCCACCGCAGCCGTGTCCGACTTATCTGCAGCGCTCTCGCGTGACCTCGTCGTCAGTGTAGAGAGAGAGAGAGAGAGACAGCGACAGAGACTGAGACGGACAGGAGGGCGGTGCAGTTGCACCTGAGTGCAGCCAATGGGGGCGGAGAGCAGGAGAAACTCAGTGGTGGTGAGACAGCAACTGTGGCGGCACATGGATCAATACGCGGTGTGTCGACTGCGTTGCGTGTCATGTCGAGACCACCATCGCAGGCACACGAGCTTATACACATGAGAAGTATGTCTGCGTAGAGAGCGTACGGATGCACTTTTGTATGCGTGAAGTAGTGTTCTTTTTTTTTTTTTCATGTGTCCTTTGCGTGTGCTTTCTCCTTAGTGAAAAAAAAGCTGATGTCTTTCGTTGTTGTTTTGTGTGCGTGTGTGCGCGTGTGTGCGTGTCGCTTTATGTTAGTGCGTGTGTTGCCTTTTTTTTCTGCTTTGCCTGTGTCTTCAGTACTCTGCTCTCTCTCTCTTTCTCTCTCCGTCCCCATGTGTGAACCTGTGCCTGTGTACCTTTGTGTGCGTGTGTGTCTCCTTCTCTCCACCCTCTCCTCTCCCTTCACACCCTTTCCTTCTTTCCTTCTTTTTCATTTTTTTGTTTGTTTCCTGTACGGAGCAGCATCTAGCAGCTGTACCGAGTTTCCGCCCGCCCTCCCTTCACGTCGCTTCTTCCGTGATCCGTCGTCCTCGCCTCCCCTCTACCCCACTCACTCATATGACTTTGCCAAACGTCCACACTCACGTGCGTGTGTGTGTGTGTGTGTGTGTGTGTGTGTGTGTATGTCTGTGTGTCTGTGTCTACGCGGTCGCTGTCTCCGCTTTGTTCACCACCACCTCCTCCTTCTCCCTCTCTCTTCTTCCTCCGCCCCCACACATAGGAACAGCAAACAGAAAAATGCAAACAAGAGCACGACAATACACGAGAGAAGAGCCACCGTCACCCGTAGCACCACCGACAATAATGTTCTTCTTTTTTTTTGCTGTTGTTGTTGTTGCCTGGGTGGGGAATCGCCGTTTCCCTCTTTCCTCACATCTTGTTTGTCTCCTGGTCGTCCACACCTACGTGCTTCTTCCATTGTTGTTGCTGTCGTTGTTCCCCAAGCATTGTTGCTGTGGCGCGGCTGACTCGATGCATCATCGTCGCCTCTCCCTTCCCTGCCGCCCTCCCGCTGCACGTCAGCAGGCACCCACAACTGCAATCCCCCCCTCCACACACACACACGCACATACACAGACACGCAGGCACACCAATTTGTATGCGGAACTGCACGTCTCTCTCTTTCTCTCCACTTTCTCATTGGTTTCGTGCCCAGTGATGGGACAGCGGCAACACAAATACACACAAACATACACACATACACATACACATACACACACACACACGCACACAAGCACACACGCACACACACGCTCTCATGCAGAGAGTCACAGGAGAAGGACGGGAGGGAGAGGAGAGGGTGCGTGGCTTTGTTTTGTTGTGGCAGCGGCGCCAGCGCATGTGCACATCCACACAATCCCGCCCACTCTCCTCTGTCGTCACTCACCTCAGGTTCCGCATCGATTGCTGTGTCTGTGGGTACATGTTGTTTTGTTCTCCGTTGTTCCTTTCCGACTGAGTTGTGGTGCTCTGCGCGCGCGGAAATCCCCCCCCCTCTCCTCCGCTGTTTCCTGTTCCCCCCCCCCTCAACAGACACCGACATCGCCGTCACCGTCATCGTCACTTTCAACACCGTTTTTTTTTTTTTTTTTTTGAGAGGGAGCGGTGCTCTGAAAAAAGGGGGGGAAGAAACAAAAACACACACGCACACTCTGAAGCGCACAGACGTACTCACTTTGTGTGTGTGGTTGCAGTTGCTCCGGCTGAAGTGTCACTCTGCGCCTTCTCTCTCTTCTTTTTTTTCCTTCTTCGCTTATCGCATCGTTCACTCTCTCCCTCCCCCCCTCCTCCACCTGTTCCTGTTCCCGTTACTTGTCCCTGCTGTGTGTTGTATGTGTGTTGTATGTGTATGTGGAAATGTGCACGCGTACGTGCATGTGTGTTTGTGTTTTCCTCATCTTTGTCTCTCTCTCTCTCCCTCTCCCCGCTTCCTCCGATCTGTATCGGATGGATGGATGGCAGTAAACGCGGGGGGCGGAGGGGCGGCACTGAGTGAGTGCTCGGCTGTCTCACGGTGTTGTCGGTTATCCCGTTTTTTTTTTTTTTTTTTTGACGTGTGTGTGTTGTTGGTGCGGGGCCTTGTGGCAGCGCGCGTCAGCTCTGTTGACGTGAGTAGGGTTGACACACGCACACACACACACACACACACACGTACATACACGTACGCCGATGCGCACGTGTAGACGCGCAGAAGCAGGCAGCGGACATCTGTGCACGACACGCATGTCATGGAGGGCCGCCTCCGTGCCTCAACTTCTATACCATGGTTTTGTTGTTGCACGTTCTCGTTTTTTTTTTTTGTTGTTGTTGTACTACGCTGCCCTCATCCTAGTACCTCCCCCCCCCTCCTCTCAGCGCCACTCTTTATATATGCACCGAGCGCGTGCATTCGCTGAAAGGGCAGAGAAACAAAAGACACACACACACAAGCACACGAATGTTGCCGCGACTTCGGCGCACTAAAAAAAAAAAAAAAGAGAAACCATAAAACTCCCCTGTACGCTTCGACTGTTCCATCACTTTCTCGTCTGTCTCGAGCACATCTGCGCCAGTTTTTTTTTTGCGCAGCGTGGTTGCTACATCAATGTAGCAGGCATGCAACCTGGGACACTCATACACACAACACATTCATTCATACACGCCGACACACACACACAGAGAAAGAGGGAAAGCAATGTACAGCGTGTAGAGATGGAGAGGTGCATCGCACACGACCCAATCACGAGTCAAGGGCAGAGATGGACGGAATGTCTCTCCTCCCCCCCTTCCTCCTCTCTGACATCCGCACCGTTTGGCATTTCATCGCCTGCACCTGCACCTCCACTGTGGTCTTAGTTTTTGTTCCCCACCCCCCTTTCACCACTGCTACTGTGTTGAAGGTATTTGTTGTGCTTTTTTTTTTTGCGTTATTGTTTTTTTTTTGTTTGTTTATTTCTCTCCCCTCCTTGTCGAAGGGAGTGAATGATCGTGCGGTTTTGTTTACGTGTTTGTTTATGTGTACGTTGTATCTGCGTTTTTTTCTTCTTTTTTTTTTCGCCGGTGTGGATTTATGTGTCAGTTCGAGGTTGAGCATGTGCAGAAGTGTGTGTGCTGGAAGGGAGGGTGGTGGTGGTGGTGGAGAGTATGCAGGCAAGCACCTGCAACTTGCTACTCCCTCAAGAGGTAGTGACGGTTGACTTGTGCATCTTTTCGAATGTGGACTGTAGCGTCGTTGCTTTTCTGTGCGTGTGTCGTTTTTTTTTTTTTTCCTTTTTACTGTCTGGAATTGTGTGTGTCCGCCACTTCCCTTTTTTTTTTTGTTTTTCTTCTGTCGCCTCGCGCGGCCTGGGTCTGTCTTTGTCTTTTTTTTTTGTTTGTCGTGTGACTGACTCTGTCTTGGTCGTACCTGCTCCTCTTCTCCACCGAGCCGTTGATGCTAGTGTGTGTCTGCATGTCTGCGTGCGTGTCTTTGCCTTTCTGTGTGACTGTGTGTACGTGTGCATTTGGTAAACGCCCGTGCGTCTCTGCTGTTCGTGTGGTGTGCCAGCACAGGAACCTCACACTACACAAACACAAACACAAGTACACGCGGCGCACGCTTTCTCTTTTTTTCCCCTCGTATGTGTGTGCGCTTTCGTCCACGTACGAGTGTACTTTTGAGATCAGAAATGCTCTCTGCCACCAAACCGACTGTCTCTCGCTTTGCGTTCCACTCGCATGTCGCTGCTGTGTCTTTCGCATGTATGTACGAGTCCCACCCACCCGATCCCGCTCCGCCCCTCGCTCCCTGTCACACCGCGGCACTGCTGCTGCATCAGCCGCTTCTTCGAAGAGACGGGAGACGTTGTGTGTGTGTGTGTGTGTGTGGGTCTGTGTGTGTTGGTGACCGAGGGGGTTGGGGGTGGGTGGGATCGATGCAGGCACCGACTTGCTATGCCTGAGTTGACGTACACCACCTCTCCAGCGTCCTCTCGAGACGCGTGCGAGTGTCTGTGTGTGTGTGTGTCTACGTGCGTGTTTACGTCGACCGTGGATGCTGTCACACGTATGTGTTGTCGGCACTCTGCACATGCGTTTCTCTCATGTGCACGCGGTGTGTCTCGCTGGTGTGGCTGTTAGCAATGCTGTACCATTACGACGTCGACGGTATGAGTCTCTTTCTCCGTGTTCGCGGCGGTGTACGCGTGTGCGTGTGCATGCGCGTCTTTAGAGGGCCAAACCGCGACAAGGTCGAACGTCTTCGTCCGTATTTGTTGAACCGCCTATCTGTGTGTGTATGTGCGTCGTTACTGCTGTCCGCACGCAACGTATGATCCCACCAGTGTCTGTATGGCTCCGAGTAGACACACCGAAAGAGAAAAAAAAAAAACAAAGAGTGGGGGAAGAGAGAAACAGCGCACACCTCTGCGTCAGCCAGGCCTCTCCCTCTCCCTCCTTTCCTCTCACCAAAGGAACAACAGTAACCAAAGGAACAACAAAGAGTGCGTGCAGAATAAAAAAAAAAGAAAGAAGATGCCTCTCCTCCTCCCCCTCTCCGCCTGCCAGTGCTCCAACTCAGATGTACAGCACTCCTCACACCGACATCCGCTCCTCCTCCTCCTCCTCCTCCTCTGCCGCCTCTCTCTTCTCTCCACCAACCTTCCCACCACACGCGATACCGTGTGTGTAGCACAGGTGATAGACGCCGTCACACGCGCACAGAGCCCTCACACAGATACACAATTTACACACACACACAGAGTATCTCTGTCTCCACACACCTCCCCCCGTTGTGTGTTTGTGTTGGTGCCCAGTTTACACTACTTCTCCCCCCCCCTTTCCCTCTCTTTCGCTCTCTCCCTCGACGGCAAGACAAGGATGGCCGTCGCACTCGTGTGGACGCTTCTCGCTCTCGCGCTTGTCGTGGCGGCGACGACGACGCCGCTGGCGACCGCCGCCTCCACGACGTATGTGGCCCCTGACCCCACGGTTGGACTTTCGTCCAAGAATCAGGAGTACCTGATCGGCGTCGTCTCCTTCGCCGTGGTGGCGGTGGCGGGCGTAATGGGCGTGGCCTCGATGGTGCGGATTGACTACGACGACGACACCCTCCTCATGGTGGAGGTGCCCGAGGAGACGCACACCGAGGAGCAGTAGGTGTGGCTGGTGTGTTAAACGTGCTTGGCGGAGGTGTGTTGTGTGCGCGTATGTGTGTGCGTGCCTCTCTCTGTATCGATAGGATGAGGATGAGAAGTGTGAGAGAGTGGCTGTGTGAGATGTGGGGACCAGGGTGAGACGTGAGCGGCCGCGCCAGTGCGGTTGTCTTCTCTCCCGTTCCTCTCCTCTCCTCTCTACTCGGAGGTGTACGTACGTGCGTGAGAGAGAGAGCCACGAAACAATCCACATCACCAACGACAAAAAAACAAAAAACCACACACACACAAGGGCGGAGAGCAGCAGTGCGAGGAGGCACAGTGGACACGTCGGAGAGTGGCAGCGATGAGGGTCGGTGGTGGAGGCATGAACGAGGCAGGTCTCTGCCCCTTCCTTCTCCATGAGCTCAGTTTATCCTTCTCGCCTACGCTGGAGTTCTTCGTGACCTGTCACGTTGTATCGTCTGCCCCTTCCCCCCCCTTTCCCCCGCAACGCTGTCGTCACGCTCCACGCCGTGTAGCAGAGGAAGCGTGCGTGTGTGTGTGTGGTAGGGAGGGTGAGAGACGACGCATCAGGCGAGTGTGTTTGTGGTGCAAGGCGGCGCTGCACCTGCGCCATCCACGGCGCGCCACTCTCCACTGTGGAACGTCTATCTTCGTGAGATTCCTGCACAACTTTGCACTCTCTCTCTCTCCCTCTCTCTCGCTGTTTCCCGTGACGGTGACACGCACACACACACACACACACACACAGAAGCGCGCGCACAACCTCACAACCCGCTGTTTTTTTTTTGTTTCTCTGCTCTTCGCTGATCACAAAGAGGACTGCGACCGATGCGTGGGAGGAGGGGGACAGGGTGCACGGGCAACACGCGCAGTATCGTCGTCACTACACACCATCCACTCACCCTGTGAACTTCAACGCTGCACAACACACATACACACACACGCACACGTACATACAACATACTTTCGCTTCCACACCAGTGTGCCACCGATCATTGTCCGTGGATTTGGTGCAACCCGTGTCGAACGCTGGAGCAGGTGAGGTCGGAGAAATACACACATACATACATACAGAGCAAAACACACACACACACGCACACGGACGCGGACACATATTCAAAAGGAGAGGGAGGCGGTGTTGCACTGAGCGCCTGCGTGGAGCCATCAACACACACACACACACAAACACACACACCGCGTCACGGGTACCCATCTGCCTCCCCTACTCTTCCCCGTCGCACCATCCGCGTGCAGTACACCGTCGTGTACAGTCGCGAAGGGGGAGGGGAAGTTGCACTGCACCGACGAGACGGAGTGCAACTCCCCAACTCGTGCGCTCTGTTCATAGAAAACAGGTCCGGTTCAGACTGGCTACGCCGGCACAGTCGCTGCTCGCGTTCTTCTTCCTCTTTTTTTGTTTCTTTTGCGCGTGTCTTTTGACGTCACGTCTGCCCTTTTCTGAAGGGACGGAGCGAAGAAACGACCGCAACAACAACAACAACAGCAACAACAACAACAAAAAAAAACAGCGCCATACAAAAAAAAGAAAAAAAAAGAAAAGAGAGGCTGCTGCCGGCAAGAACGAGTTCAACAGCATCGCACACATGCAGATAGAAGTGAAACTCTCGCTGGACGGGGCGGAGGGCTACCAGCGATGCTCCAGCACGCTCGCTAACCACCGTGTGAAGGAGGAGTGCTACTACGACGTCTTCTTTGACTTCCCGTACCATGCGCTGCAGGAGCGCAACAATGTGCTGCGATTGCGGGTGCAGTGCGATCCGGCGTCGGTGCAGGTCTACCACACCGACACAGCGGCGTCGCCGCTGGCGGTCGGTGTCAAGGACAACTACGACCCCGATGCGGAGTACGAGGCCCTGCTGCGTTCGTGTCGCCGGGAGGCTCACCCTCCCTCGACTAGCGGCGATGCCGGCGCTACGGTGGCCGTCACCGCCGCTGACCCCGCCTCCGCCGAGCTGGACTCTAACGCAAGGCGACCGCGCTTCCTCGCCGGGGCCACGGGCAAACTCGTCTTCAAGAGCGTGAACAGGGTCGAGTCTGGCGACCAGACGAGTTTTGTGGACGAGGACCCGCAGGTGCCACCGGATGTCGTGGAGGATCTCCTGCGCCTGGTGCCGGAGTCGCTCTTCCGCACCGGCGATGTCTCGGCGTCGTCCGCACCGTACCATGCCGAGGACGCCTTCGCTCGCCTGTCCGCCTACGCGCGGCGGCAACAACGCGAGCGCAACAGCGCCGGAGACAGCGCCGTCGCTCGCATTTTGGCGCAGCTGCGCAGCATCGCCAGCGCCTACGCGGCCGCCGAGTCCGACGCCGTCTCCCTGGAGGCGGACAAGACGAGCTCCAACGTGCACTACACACAGGTGCGTTTCGCCGCCATGGGGCCGAACGCGCTCCGGCAGCGGAGCGTCACGGTGCAGAAGCGGCCGCGCGACGAGGGCAACGGGGCTGACACCGCCGCCGACGCCGACACAGGCGCCGTCGCCGTCGCCGCGCCACGGCTGGAGGTTGTGGCGGGCTACACGACGCTGCGCAAGGTGTACACGTACGCGCCGCTGCTGGCGCTGCAGGGCGGCGAGACCGCGGCGCAGGCGTTGTCGGAACGCGACCGCGAGTTCCGCGAGAAGCTGCGCGTGCGCCTCGATGCGAGCTACTTTCTAGGGAGGCATGTGATCTACGAGCTGGAGGTGCCAGAGTGCGGCGCCTATGTGGGGGACATAAAGGCCGAGGCGTGCCAGTTCCTCTCCCAGCTCGGCGTCCCCTTCAGCTCGACGAGCGAGAGCAAGTTTCAACGGTACGCGCAGTACGTCGCCGCGACTCGCACGGCGGAGCAGGACGCGAGCGATGTGAAGCTGCGGTTGTCCAGCCTCAACGGATACGAGGAGGTGCTGCGACACCTCCCAGAGCTGATCGGGTCTACAGTCGCCCCCGCCGCCACGTCAACCGCCGCCGCCGCCGACGCCGCCAGCCGCTCGCCACACAACTCGCAGGAGCGGCGGTACGTCTCGAACACGGAGGTGCGGCCGGTCAGCGGGGTAGCCGGCGACGACGACGGCGATGTGCTGTGGCACACAGACTCCAGCGGTTACCTGCAGGAGACGAACGAGGACGTCTTCTTCGACGACGCGGGCGAGACGCTGCGGCGGCGGCACAGCTTCCTGCGCCTCCGCACACAGGCGCACGCGCGGAAGCACTTCCTCACCCTGAAGGCACACCAGGTGTTCAAGGACGGGCAGCAGAGCTCTCTGACGACCAACGTCGGCGTCTCCGAGACGGTGGCGCTCGCTCTTCTCAGCAACCCAACGCAGTTCCTGCACGACTACGCGCAGAAGTTCGCTGTCGTGCAGACTCTCTGGCACCAGTTCGGGATGCGCGAGCTGCGCCGCACCGCCGCCTTCACGACGGAGCGTCTGACGGTGCCCTGGTGGACGTCCCGGGTGCAGCCATCCACGATGCAGCGCAGCTGGTCCGCCGCGGCGCCGTCCACCAACGCACCGCAGAGCCAACCGATCTACACGTCCGCGTCCTACTTCCTTTCTCAGCAGCAGCAGCAGCAGCCTCAACAATGCCGGGATGACGGAACTACGGTGGTGGTGGCAGCGCCGGTGGCGGCGGCGGCGGCGGCGCGCGTGTCGCCGCTGGTCCCACCGCTGCTGCTTCACCTGGACAAGACGGTGTACAAGCTGACTAGCAGTGGGCCACGCGTGCCCTTCAGCCAGACGAGGTCGTGGGGCGAGCGGCGGTGTGAGATGTACGAGATCGAGGTGACGAACATCGCAGCGCCGACAGACCCGCGGGCGGTGGTGGAGGAGCTGACCTTCGTGCTTCAGGGACTCGGGGTGGAGTGGACCGTCGGGGTGCGCAGCAAGCTTGAGCAGCACTTTTTTTTGGCAGAGGAGTGACGATGTTCGCCGCCTGCCTTTCGGCTCTTGCACACACAGTGCATGTCTGCGTGTGTGCGTGTGTGTGTGTGTGTGTGGTGTCTCTCTGAGTGCATTTGTTCTTTCCATCTCTTCCTCTCTCTGTAGGGACACGAGGAGAATCGATACGAGCGGCAGTGACGCAGGCGACGAAAGTAGTACACAGAGATACACACACGCCGCAGCAACTCCCCGCTTCCAAAGCTAGGAGCTGCTGGTCGTAGGGGGTGACGCGCAACGCGGCAAACGGCAGTCCTGGGTCACAGAACAGGAGAGCAGTGGGTGTCCAAGGCTCCTCCCTCGCATGTGCAGCTGTACGGCGCAGCGCGTGCACTCTCCTCTTTCCCCCTCTTCAGCATTCCTAAAGGGGTGGCAGGAAGGCTGTCGAGGGTACCGATGCAGCGATGTCGACGTGTGTGTGTGTGTGTGTATGTGTGTGTGTGTGCGCATTCGCGCGAGTGTACGCGCTGACTGTCAGTACGCTTCTCCTCCCCACTCGCTTCTCGCCTTTCATCTCTCTCTTCTCTCTCACTCTTCCCTTCTCTCCGCCCCTCCTTTCCTCCTTCTCTGGGTCGTTGGTGTGCTCCCTTCTCCAGCATTGTCACCCGCGTCCACACACACACACACTTACACCCACTCACTTCCCGCACCGCCAGAGAGGTTGTCCAGTCCGTTCGCGTCTCGCGAGACACCCTCCTCCTCCTACCTTCCTTACTTACTTCTCCCCCTCTCTTCTCTCAACGTGGGCCATGGCCGGCCTCACCAAGTCCGCCGTGGTGGCGAAGCGACCGAGCAAGAGCGTGGCGAGCCGCAAGGCGAACAAGGCGAGCCGCGCCATCGCCAAGAAGGAATCCAAGGCGAGCCGTGCGAGCTCGACCGGGGCAAAGCGGCAGCACCGCTGGCGTCCGGGCACCGTCGCCCTGCGCGAGGTGCGCAAGTACCAGCACTCCACCGACATGCTCATCGCGCGCGCGCCGTTCCGCCGCCTCGTGAAGGAGATCGTGTCGACCGTCAAGGACACGATACGGATGCGCAGCTCCGCCGTCGAGGCCATTCAGGTGGCGACGGAGGGCTACATCGTCAACGTCCTCGGCGACGCGAACCTGTGCACGATTCACGCGAAGCGCGTCACGCTCTACCCGAAGGACTTGCAGCTGGCGCTGCGCCTCCGCGGCGACCGTGCCTAGACGACGTCTCCCTCCGCCTCCCCTCCCCTCCCGCTGGCAAGACAGAGGGCCGCGGCGAAGTGGAGACTGGCGGTTGCCAGCGCATTCTCCTCCCTCCCTCGCCCCTCTTTCTCTCTCTCTGACTCCCCTTTCTCGTTCACTCCGTCGAGCGCACGCATGCGTCTGTCTGTGTCTGCGTGGCTGTGTGTGCTTGGCTGGGATTGGACGGACCGCTGACGGAGTTGATTGCCCCCGAGCACCCGCCCCCTCTTCCACCCGTGCTTCCTGCTGTTGTTGCGCTTTGTTTTTTTTTCTTCTCTTGCTGTACTCGTCTCCTTGTTGGGCATTTGTGGTCGAGTAGTGGTGATGGAGGCGTGCCTCTGCGTGTGTGTGCGAGGTGCGAAGGGGAGGTGAGGTGAGGTGAAGTGAAGTGAGGGAGGGAGGAGGACATGTTCCTCGTCTCCTTTTGATTTTTGTTTGTTATTGTTGTTGTTGTTGTTGTTTCTGCACCGGTCTGCTCTTGAGGCGCGTCTACGTGCATGCGCACACCCGTGTTGCTGCAGAAACAGGCACCGCGAGTGCACGCCACCGTCCCTCTCTCTCCCCTCCCACCCCTCCGCCCTGCCAGCACCTTTGCAGGTACTCCTCACGTCCAACGTTCGTGGTGTGCTGCCTCTGCTGTGCCATCCCTCCCCTCCACGTTCCGCTGAGGAAGAAGACGGCGACACGGGTAGCACGGGACTGACAAGGAACTCTACCACTTTAGATACTCGATGTGTGTGTGTGTACGTACGTGTTTGCCTTTTGTGTGTCCGTCTGTGGACGTGCGCGCACACATGTGTATGTGTTTCTTTTTTTTTTTTGTTTTCTATGTGCGAGGGTGGTGGGCGGTCTCTCTCTCTCTCGGGTTGTATTGCGAGGGCGGAGGGCGGAGGGGGAAGGGAGAGAGAGAAGTGGAGTGCGTGGGCTGAGAGTCGCACGCCACGCCTGCACGTGTCCCTCCCCTGACTTACCCTCCCCTCCACGTCGCTTCCGATCGTGCCTGCAACGACACCGTAGCTGCAAGACGCAGGCAGAAGGCGAAAAGCCCCCAAAAAGAAAGAAGAACGCGAACTTCAGCGAGGCACCGATAGAGAGAGAGAAGTGAGATGAGATGTCAATGAGTGTCTGAGTGTGGCACTCACACGGCACTGTATGCGCGTAAACGTGATGAGACTAGCGTGCGCAAAAACAAACAAAAAAAAGAGGATGCCACCCCACAGCTAAGCCTGTGCTGCATCGCCGGGGACAAGGGTACTTCCTCACTTGTGTGTACTACACGGGGTTCGGTCCGCAGAGTCGTCGCTGCCGGATCTGCTCTTCTTCTGTCGACCTCGACTGCCCAACACCCCTTGCCCCTCTGTTCTTCTCTCCCCCTCTTCTTCCCGACACACACACACACACACACACACGTCTACGTGTCCACATGCATGTACGTGCTATCTGTGCTGGCGATGCAAGGTCGTGCACCACTTCCTCCCGCTTTTTCCCTCTCCTCCTCCTCTCCGCCTCCCGGTGGATAACAGAGTATTTTTCCTTGCACATCTCAGGAGCGGCGGACACACACACACACACACACACGCGTATCGTCTCCTCTGACGCCATCGCCGCCTTCGTGCTCTGTACCGCCGTCGCCGCTGCACTGGGACAGACATCACATCGCCCCCCTCTTCCTGTTGGTCGTCTTTGTCCGCCACTCGTGCTCCTCTGTCCTTCGAGATCGCCACCCACACCCGAAACACACGCACACATACGCACAGATACAGAGACACACACACACACGCGTGAGAGAGAGAGCAAAGGTGTGAGTGTGTGGGCTGGACTGGACCACCCGCTGTACCATGCACGCTCCGCCGATGCCGCACCGCCGCCGCGTGAATCTGACGGCGAAGGGTGTCGCTCCGACGCCGCCGCTGCTGGTGCTGCTCCTGCTCCTCATCTTCCTCTTGTGTTGTGCCGGTGGCTCCACGGCGAGCACGGTCGTCACGAGAGACCGCATCGTACCGCTCGCCGCGTCGCACTCGTCAAGCAGCAGCAGCAGCAGCAGCAGCGATGAGAGCGGACTTGTGTGGGTGGTACTGACGGACCTGAGTCGCAGCATGATGACACCGGCGTCGCTCGGGGAGGCGCTGGCCGCCTTCCTGTCCAACACCACCTCGCCCCACCCCTACCTGACCAGTCTCCTGCGTCCCACGCCGATCATCCTCGACACCCGTGGGGACTTGCTCACCGCCTTGACCCAGATCACCGCCCTCCTCGGGGACCCACGCACGTTCCCCGGCATCCTCTTCCTCGCGGAGACGGCGGATGTGTCGGCCTCGGTGGTGGATGTGCTGCGGCAGAACGAGAAGACGTCCGGCATCCTCATCGTCTCGGCCCACTCCTCCAACACGCGGCTCTGTGACCCCGACACGAATCTGCGGACGATGTGCATGGTGCCGCGTGACATGATCAACATGCGCGGCCTGCTGGAGGTGGTGTCGAGTCAGCTGGGGTGGAACTCGATGAGCCTCGCGCTCAGCAACAACGGCTACGGCGATGGCGTGAGCAACGCGGTGGCGTCGCAGGTCCAGGCGGCGCTGTCGACGCCGACCATCGTGGCGGAGGTCTTCATGAACGGCGCCGCGTCGACGGCAGACGACGACGCCGTGGTGAGCGCTCTCATTGAGTACCGCGCGCGCGGTGTTGGGTGCTTCCTTCGCGGGGCGGAGATGCGCCGGCTGCGTGCCGCCGTGCTGCGCAACCCACGTGCAGCGAACACCGTCTTCCTCATCGGCTCGCGCGAGGGTCTGAACGTACTGCCGGACTTGACGGGCGACGTGAACAGCACGGGGACGACGACGACACCGCCGTGGGGCGCGCTCTTTGTCTCTGCCTACACAACAGCGGCGGAGCTGGTGAAGCAGGGCTTCTTCCCTGTGACCAAGGGCACCGCGGTGGACGAGTACGGCGCCTTCGTCCTCAGTCACCTGCTCGATGGTCTGCTCATGGTGGAGGCGGCCAAGGGGGCGATCGGCGACATGGCGGCCCTCCGCGCCGTGCGCTTCGGCGGGTACACGGGCAACGTCGCCTTCGACACCATTTACTACCAGCGAGTCGAGACGGTGTTCTCGCTCATCACGGCGAGCCACACGGTGCGCAATCCGCTGGTGACGTGGAGCCTGAAGAGCTACTCGGCGGATGCCACGCAGGTGAACGTGAACCCGGCGGTGACGAGCGCCCTCGTCAAGCCGTCGCCGCTGCGGACGGCGAAGATCTGCATGACGTCGCCGTCCAACTGCGCGGCCACGCAGATGATGATGTCGATGCTGTTCGTGCTCACGTCCTTCAACCAGCAGGTCGCCAACAACGACAGCGACAGGGTCTTCAACTTCTTCCCCGTGGCCGTCAGCACCGGCGTGAGCGGCGTCACCGGGCTTGCCTCGCTGATCCCGATCGCGCGGACGTGCACCGTGCTGACCGGTCCGGGCTCCGACACGGTGGCGATGGCCTTCACCCCTGTCGTGAACGAGTTCCAGATCCCGCAGCTGGACTACGCCGTCTCCAACGACTACTTCACCGACAACCCGTACACGTACCCGTACTTCTCGCGCAGCCTCCCCAAGAACGCATTCGCCGACGGTGCGGTGACGCAGATCTGCTCCCACTACGGGTGGGAGCGCGTCATCATCATCACATCAAGCGACCAGTTCGGCATCTCACGCGCGCAGTCGATGCGGACGACGATGCAGCGGCAGAACCTCTACGTCGAGCAGACCTTCTTCCTCGCCGACGGCAACAACGCCACCATGGCGGACTGCATGCAGAAGATCTATGCGAAGCTCGTGAGCCGCATCATCATCCTCATGATCCCATTCACGTCCATGCAGGCGGAGACCTTCTTCACGCTCAGCGACAAACTCACCTACATGCGCCAGTACATCTTCTTCATGGACGGCGTGCTCTGCCACGCCGCGGATGCCTCGGCGGCCGGGGACGCGCTACGCCAGAAGCTGCCCAGCTCCATCTGCATCTACCCCAACGTGACGCAGTCGCGGCTGACGGCGCTGAACACGATCTACAACAGCAGCAACTACACCGTGGCGCGGCAGGAGATGCGCCGGCTGATGAGCGACGGCGGCTTCCTGGCCTCTGTGGAGTCGTGCGACACGAGCGCCATCAGCCCCTACGCCGGCTTCTCTGTCGACGCCGGCTACGTTCTCATCGACGCCGTCTCGCGCGCCTTTGCCGCGAACGCGTCGCTGAATGTGGCGGCGAACCTGCTCCCGTACATCCGCAACACGTCCATCGACAAGTTCACGGGCAACTGCACCATCGACTCGACCGGCAACCGCATCTACGCCGCCTACTCCATCAACATCCAGCTCCCCGCCGGCGACGCTCTGTTCATCGGGACGTGGGACTCGAAGACGTCGCCAGCGCTCGAGATCATCGCCGACTCGTTCAAGTGGCTCACAGGCAGCACCGTGCCACCGCTCGACACCTTCCGCGACGCGTCCTTCGTCCTCGGCTCGGCCTTCTCGGCGTCACCCGGGACGATTGTCATCTCCGTCCTCGGCTTCATCCTGACCATCGCCATCTTCTACTTCTGCTACCGCCATTACCGAATGCAGAAGCTCATCGAACAGGCGCTGGAGGCGAACCAGTTCCCCGTGACGGACGAGGAGCTGCGCCGTCTGCGCGGCGTCAAGGATGATGTGTAGACGCGCGCCTCCTCTCCTCCACCCAGTTCCTCTCCTCGTCTCCGTGCACAAGAGGAACACACTTCCCCCTCCTCCCTCTCCTCTTCCTCCTTCTCCTTCTCCCCGCTCTCTCTCACCTCGCCCGTTGTTGTTGTCCTCTCCCCCCCCTGTTGCCTGTGTGCGCTCCTCTCCACGTTCATGTCGCCCCTCCAGCTCATCTGGAGCCACAGGCGACGCCGCTGAAAGTTACGCGTCACCGTTTTCGTTTCTTCCCCCCCTTTTCACTTCTGTTTTTTTTTTTTTTTTGTCTTTCTTCCTCTTGAATTGTTGCTCATGAGGGTGGGGGAAGAGGGGAGCGGCCGCGGTGGTGGTGGTGATGGTGTTGGTGGATCGTTGTTGGACAGCCGCCGAAGGTAAAACGAAACAAAACAAACAAAAAACCCCAGCGAGAAGCGTGAAAGAGAGAGAGAGGGAGCTGTGAGGGGGGCGGAGACACAGAAGAGAAGAGGTGGTGGTGGTGTTCTCTCCCTCCGCCCTCTCCCTTCCGTGCAGCAGCGCTGTCGAGGGCCCTCTGTGTGTGTGTCTGTGTGTTTCTGTCTGTCTGTTTCTGTCTGTCTCATCGCTGTCACACGTGTCCGTGTACGTGTCGGTGCGTCTGTGTTCGTTGGTCTGCGTGTGTGTGTCGTGCGGTAGGGGTTGCTGTTGGCGTGCTTGCTGGGCCTTTTGCTGGCAACCCAGACGAAACACCAGAAAAAAAAAAAGAGAGTGCAGAGGTGTGTGTGTGTGTGTGTTGTCGCAGACACAACGAAGCTGGATTCACCTAGAATCACAGAAACACACACACCCACACACACACACGCGTACGCGAAAGTGTGCCGGCTCCAACACTGTCATTGCAGCAACTCCCTTAACATCTCCATCTTCCCCCTTCCTCCGCCCTTCTTCTCTCTCTGTCCGCACATGTATGTGTCCTCAACACTTGTCCCTCTCACACAAACACACACACACACACACACGCATACATCCACACGCCTGTGCACAGATCAGCCAGGTCACATTCGTATCCATCATGTCCATAAGTCTCGGCACGTATCCCACGACGCGGCAGGTGGGGCCGGTGGCTCCTGCCGCGGCGCTCCGCGCAGCGGTGGAGCGGCTGCAGGAGTCGGACGCCACGCCAGCCGGCGGTGTGGATGCGCGGCGGCCCAACTACCTTCTCGACGTGCCCGTGAGCGCCATAGATGTGGACCGGTGGGAGACGCGCTGGCGGGAGGCGGCGACCGGCACGGCGGCTGCGGCTGCTGCTGCTGCCGGCGGCGACGGCGATGGCGGTCGCGGGCTGCACTTCCAGCACCCCTCCATCGCGTACGCGGCGCTGGTGAAGCGCGAGGAGGCGCCATCTGCGTCCCCGGCAACCGCGTCGCCGTCCACTCGGCATCTGGCGCCGCTGCCGCCGTTTAGCTTCGCCTCGGTCAAGACACTGCCGATGACGCAGCTGCTGAAGATGCGACGGCAGTGGCTGCCGCACCGTCAGCGCTTCCCTGTGCATCAGCAGCGCATGGGGCTTCTTGACGCGGTGCTCAACCACGCCGTCGTCGCCCTCGTCGGTCCCGCCGGCAGCGGTCGCACGCTGCAGGTGCCCATTGTGCTGTCTGAGACGGAGGTGCTGAAGAGACGCCGCCTCATCGTCGTCAGCGCCAACGCCGTGGCGGCGCGGCTGACGGCGCTGCGCCTGCGCGAGGAGCGCGGCGAGGACGTGCGCACGTCACGGACGGTCGCCGCGGCCGTGCCGAATCACAGCGAGGTGACCGAGAGCACGAGCGTTGTGGTGACGACGGCGGAGGTCATGCTGCGCCAGCTGCTGTGCGACCCGTGCCTCGAGGATGTCGGCTGCGTCGTGGTGGACGATGCCCACCTCCGTAGTGAGTCCACGGAGCTGTGCCTCTCGCTGCTGCGCGATCTTTTGGCAGTGCAGCAGCAGTGGGAGCAGCAGCAGCAGCAGCGCGGCGCCGCACCATCGACGACGACGACACCGCCGCCGCCGCAGGGCAGCGCCGGCGCGGGGCCATCGTCCAGCCCGGACGCGGTGCGGCGGCGCACCCTGCACGTCGTCCTCAACTGCCCCGACGAGGCGTGCGCCACCGCGCTGCTGTCTCACATGGCTCCGTCGCGGTGCACGGCGACCACCTTCACCTTGCAGGCCACGCCGGCGGTGGTGACCGCCACCACCACCCTGTACCTCGAGGAGGCCGTGCAGTGGCTCCTCAAGTGTGAGCGAGAGGGCAGCTGCCTCCTCGGCGACGGTGGGGCGGCCACGGAGGCGGCACTGCTCTCCTACGCCGAGAACGTGGACGCCGTTGCACGCGTCATGGCGGCCGGTGACGCCGACTTCGCGAACCCAGTCGCGTTTCGCCGCTACTGGCTGCCGCTCCTGCAGCAGTGCATCGAAGAGTTCGACCGCGCAGACCGGCAGGAACCCGCCGGCACCGCCACCACTGCAGCAACGGCGCCGTCGCCGCTGTCGGCCATCGTGGTCATCGCACCGAACAACCACTACGTCCACGTGATCGCCAATGCCGTGCGCGAGGCGCAGCGGTCGGCCGCCGCGGGAGACCCGGCCGCGCTGCGGGTGTGCACGGCGCTGGCGGAGGATGCCGCGTTCGACTCCGTCCTCTCGGCGGCGCAGCGGACGGCCGTGACGGATGCGCGGCAGCGGTGGATCATCGTGGCGACGTGCGAGCTGAGTCAGACGGTGCTGCCGCTCGGCGTCGACGTCGGCTTCGTCGTCGACTGCGCACGGAGCGGGTACACGACAGTGGACGCTGCGACGGTGGCGGACACGACCGTGATCGAGTACAGCACAATTGCACAGCTGCGGTACCGTCGCCGGGTGGCCAAGATGGCGGTGCTCGCGACGGCCGCGGGCGGCGGCGCGACGCCGCCCGTGGTGATTCAGCTCATCCCGAAGTCCGTCCTGCACGGCGCACACCACCGCCGCCTCAGCGCCGACCCCGCCCAGCACATAATCTTCCGCCTCCCGTTCAGCCGCTACGTGCACGTCTACCACGTTCTGCAGGCACGCGAGGAGGCGGCGTTGGCGCAGCGTGCGGCCTTCTTCTCCTTCTCCACCCCGGCAGCGAGCGGTGGCGGCGGGAGTCCATCGACGGCCAGCAAGGCCGGGGTGCTCTTGTCGGCGCAGCTCATCGGTGTGCCCGCTGCCACCGCCACGCGGTACGACGCGGTGCGGCGCATCATGACCGCCGTGGAGGCGTACCTGCGCGCCGCCGGGCACCTCGCCGTGGATCGCACACCCGGGTCCCCCGCCATGGGTCAGCTCGTGCTGCAGCCGATGGCGGTGCTCTCTCTCGCGCTGCCGGTGCCGTTCCCGGTGGCCCGGCTCCTCGTCGCAGGCAGCCTGCTGCGTCCATCGCTGGCGGCCCTCACGGCCGTGGCGGCGCTCTGGTGCAACAGTGACCTGCTCTCTCTGCACGGGGCTGGCGCTGTGCGCGCTGTGGACGCTACGGAGGCGGCCCGCGAGGCAGCGGAGGAGCAGGCGGCGCTGTTGATGGAGGCGCGGCTGTTCTTCTCGCGCGACTCGGCGAGCGATGTCGTCAGCGCCTTCCACGTGTACCAGATGTGGTGTACCGTCAAGGACAGGCCAGAGGCGGAGCGCGACTTCCTCGACGAGTGTGGCGTTGCTGCCGCGGTCCTGCACGCGGTCTTCGACACGCAGGTGCAGCTCTGTCTGATGCTGCGCACATCTGGACTGCTGCTGATGGAGCCGCCGTCGCTCTCGCCGCCGCAGGTTCAGCATACGCAGTCCGGCGCGGCGGAGGCGGAGACGGCGCTGCTCGTGTGCATGCGTGCGGTGCGCCAGCGTACGGCCGACGAGGTCGCTCAGCTGGCGCACGCACTCGGCAACGCGATGGCGGCCCTGACGCCAGAGGTGGCCACGAGCCGTGTCCTGCACGCGTCCATCACGGCGGCGCTCTACCCGAACTGCGTGGTGCCGACGGGAACAAACGGTATCGGGCTGCTTTTCGACGGCACCTCCGCCGGTGGCGCCGCCGCCGCCGCCGCCGCAGCAGCAGCAGCACAATCCGCTACCGCCGGCGACGCGGGAGCTGCTGCCGGCGTTGTGGGCAGGCGTGTCGCCAGCTTCAGCCGCGACTGCGTCCTCGCTGACGCGGCACACGGCGCCGCGGCGGCTGGCCGGCCCTTCTTGTTCTTGGCCAAGGCGATCGCCGACACCGCGGCGCGCGAGGCGGCGGGGGTGACCAGCACAGCGTCCACAGTGGCCGCCACCGTCGTGGAGCAGCTCGACCCGCTGCATGAGGCCGCCGCCATGGTCTTCTGCGGCCACTCGTACGAGCGGCCGCGCAAGGCACCGACGCGGTGCCGTGGCTGGTCGTCTGTGCTGACAGGTCGCTGGCGCGAGACTCGGCGCGCACGCGCGCTGCCGCCGGTGTCGCAGCTGCCGCCGACCTACATCACAGTGCAGTCGTACGACACGGTGCACTGCAACCACGTCGTGTGCACCGTGGACCAGAGTTTCTCCTTGACGATGCGTGCCACCACGGCGAGATGGCTGCAGCAGCTCCGCGCGCACGTGGAGACGCACCTCTCCGCCCTCGCTCGCGGGAGTGCGATGACGCACGACGGTGGCGCTCCCACCGAGGCGGCCGCTGCGCTGGCGGCGGAGCTGGCGCAGGCGTGGGAGTGGTGGGAACGGCGGGAGCGGCACAGCCGCGACTGGCTGCGTGAAGAGCGGCTTGTCGCATCGCACCAGCAGCAGCGTGCTGAGGATGCGCTCGCGGGAGTGGGCGGCGAGGGGGAGGAGCAGCAGGAGGAGGAGGAGCGGCAGCGGCGGGCGGCGGCGTCGGCGGCGAGGGTCGCCTCGCTGCGCCAGCGTCTCTTCAGCTACTACGAGTGGCAGACGCGCCCCGGTGCGCCGGCCGCCGTTGTCGTCCCGTCGAACGCGGAACGTCAGGCGTTCGCGCAGAGTGCCGCTGCCGCTGCCACTGCCACCGCCGCTGTTACTGGTGGCGCCGGTGCCGCGAACGGGGGCGTTGGCAAGGACGGCGGCGGCGGCGACGCGGAGGACGCGGAGGACGAGCAGGACGAGGCGGAGCAGCACGCGGGTGCGGCGCAGGCCACCTACGCCGGCAAGGTGCCCCCTGCTGACATCGATCACATCTTCCGCCTCTGCGTGAAGAGCGTGGCGGCGAAGGGGACGCGGGAGGCGGAGGCGCAGCTGCTGCGCGACAACCCCGACATGTTCGGCTTCCTCGATCCCGAGGACGCCTTCCACGAGTACTACCTCTACCTGCTGCGGCAGGCGGCGCCGGACATGGAGGTGCTAGGCGACAACCTCGATGAGCTCATCACGTTCCTCGAGGGCCTCGAGACGGAGCTGCGCGGGGAGCTCGGACTGCCTGACCCAAGTGCTGCGACAGCAGCAGCCGCAGCAGCAGCAGCGGAGGCGGAGGGCGGCGGCGGTGGCGGTGGCGATGGGGCTGACGGCGGGTATGGAGCGGGGATGTGGGGCACTGGCGGCTCGACGGAGGGCCGGTGGGGGGCGTCGGCGCCGTTCGGCGGTGGCGCCGGCTACTCGGTACACGACGTGCCGGCGGATGACGGGGAGGGGGACGGGTACGTGGACGGCGAGGACGGCGGCCTGCAGCTCGAGTCGGCGACCGTGAATCTCAAGAAGAGCGCCGGTCCGACGCTCGCGGAGAAGATCGAGGAGGCGAGGCGGGCACAGGCGAGCGCCGGTGCCGCGGCAGGTGTTGACGGTGCGCCGCCCACCGCCGTGCACGCGGCTCCGGCGCTGCCGATGATGCAGCCACAGCACCAGCATCCCTCAGCCCCGGTGCCGTTCGTCTCCACCACCGCCGGCGCCACGCTGGCGGACAAGCTCCGTGCCATGCAGATGGCCGCAATGGGCGGCGGTGCGGTGTCGGCGTCGCCGCCGGGGCAGACCGTGTACGGCGGCGGCGGGGGCGGCGATGACAAGATGCCGTTCGGCGCGGCGCCGGGCACGAGCTCGACAGCATCGGCGGCGTCCGACGGAGTACTGCTGCCGCCTCCGTCCACCGCGGACCTGCTCGCCGCCATCAACGGCGGCAGCGGCGGCGACGGGCCCGAGGCGGCGGCGGCGACGACGGCGATGCTGTCGACCCCGCACGGTGAGCAGCCATCGCAGTCGTTTGGCCTCCAGCAGGCCCCGCCGACGGCGGAGGAGCTCATGGCCCTCCTGGGACCCATGGCGCCGGCTCACGCGATCAGCCCCGCCGACGGCTTCACTTCTCTGGGCGTCCTTGGCGGCATCCTCGGCAACGCGCCGCCGCTGCCGCTCTCCTCCACCTCCTCTCCATCGCCTGCGGCGGCGGCCACGATGGCGGCGATGCTGCTCGGCATGCCCGCCACCCCGCTTCACCGCCCCCCGCCAGCGCTCCCCGCCAAGGCGGTAGAGGAGCGACCGCCGTCGGTGCTGGTGTACCCGGTGCCGGACATGCGCAAGTACGGCAACGTGCGTCTCCTCCTGGCCAGGAGCCTCGGCGAGTCGCTGAACATGCGCGTCGGGCCGACCACCATCGTCGGCCACGTGGCGCGGATCGACGTGCCGAACCGCAACGTCGAGGCGCGCGCGTTGGCGCTGAAGAAGTTCACGTGTGGGGAGACGATGACCACCGTCTACCTCTTCAAGAATGACCGTGTGATCGACGACCCGGAGAGGCAGGAGCGTGAGCGCCGCAAGCGCCGGGACGAGCAGCGGCAGGAGGAGGCGGCTCGGCACGTGGAGCGGCGCCGCCGTACCGAGGCGGCGGGAGCGGCAACGGCGGCACCCGGGGCGGCGGCGAGGCAGACACGAGACCACACCGGCGCTCCTGGCTCTGGCGGCGCAGCGCCGCTTGGGGCTGTTCTCGCAGCCAGCGCCGGCTATGACCCCACCAGCCCAGACGCCTTCAACGACCCCAGCGCGGTCGGCGGCAACGGCAACGGCAACGGCACCGTCGGGGCTGAAGCGGCGACGGCGACACCCGCCGGCACGGCGGCCAGCCCGCGCTTCGGGGTCTTGGCATCCTCGTCCGAGGACAACGACGACACAAGCAGCAGCGCCAGCAGCGCTGACACCTCAGAGTATTCCTCCACCCCCTAGTGTCTCTCCCTCTTACCCGCCGCCACGGCAGAGCAACAGCGAGTAGGTGTGCATTTGTGTGTATGTGTGTGTGTGTGTGTGTGTGTGTGATAAGGTTGACTCCGTTAACCGCCCTAGACGCGAATCTCCTGACAGGATGGCGACGACGAACTCCCCTTCTTCTCACCCCTTCCCTCGCCACACGCAAAAAAAAGTGATCGCCCTCCTTTTCCCTCGTGCTCCGCTGCGCTTGGATGGGAGTGGGAGGCGCGCTGGATGCCGTGCACTCTCGACCTCCCCTCTCCCTCCCCTCTCCCTCTCTCCTCACCACCGTCCACGCTCACCGGGATCGACACAGCCGCCCCCCCCTTCTCCAGCCACACACGTAGCCGGTAGTACCAATAAGCAGGTTCACACACACACACACACACACATTCACACACACGTGCGTACGCGCGGGCATAGGCAGCCGCGGAGGTGCAGCGTGACACGTCGCTGAGGGGTGCGGGCCAAATGTCGAAGCACAGCCGAGATGTGGACAAGGTGCAGATCGGCTACCACAGGGCCGAGAACACCGAGACGGTGAGCTCGCCGCACTCGTACGCGTACAGCAGCGGCAAGGGCGTCCCCTCGACCACCCGGCCAGACAAGCCGACGGTGTCGAACATCTGCATCACCTCCGCCGTCGCCGGGTTGCCGCCGTCCTACTTCGCCGCCGGCAAGACCTCTGTGAAGCGGGAGTCGAACGAGGAGGCGATGGAGGCCGGGGCCACAACAACGACGGCCGCCGCCGCAGCGTCGTCGTCGTCGTTGCTGGCCTCCACCGCGGCGGTGCGGACCACCGTGGATGGGTTCCCGTGGTCTACCCGGCGGGTGGAGCGGCTGTCCTTCGAGATGCGGCACATCAGCCCGCCCATCGCGAACCTCTTCCGCCGCGTGCTGACAACGGAGGTGCCGACGCTCGCCTTCGACCGCATCCTCATCGAGGAAAATGACAGTCCCGTCCTCGATGAACTGCTCTCGCACCGCCTCGGCCTGGTCCCGGTGGCCGGTCCGGTGATGAAGATGCAGTACATTACGGAGAGCGGGCAGGCGAGCTTCGCGAACTTGGACCCGTCTCGCGTGCTGCTGTTCGAGCTTGACGCGACAGGCGCCAAGGATATGGCTGTGACGCCGGTCTACAGTCGCCAGCTTCGGTGGGTGCCACTGCCGGGGCAAGAGAGGTGGGGAGGTGTCAAGGCCGAGGGGGCCGAGGAGGCACAGTCGGACGCCGCCGCTACTGCTGCAGCAGCAGCGGCCGCCGCCGCCGCCGCCACCAGCGATGACGACGACGCTGTGTTCCTCGTGCACCCTGACATCCTCCTGACCAAGCTCGGACCCGGCCAGCGCATCAAGCTCAAGGCGATCGCCGTCAAGGGCTTTGGCGCCGTGCACGCCAAGTGGAGTCCGGTGTCGGCGTGCTACTACGAGATGAAGACCTCCGTTGAGCTGTGCGAGCGCGTCACCGGCGCCGCGGCGGAGGCGCTCGTCAAGTCGTGTCCCTCCGGCGTCTTTGGGTACGAGGGCGGCCAGCACGGCGCGGCGGCGACGGTAGTGGCACCGGAGAAGTGCACGCTGTGTCGCGAGTGCCTCCGCAGCGACGACGCCGCCACCGCCGCCGACCAGGCGGATCGCGTTCGCGTTCAGAAGGACAAGACGAACGTCCTCTTCCACGTCGAGAGCGTTGGGCAACTGCACCCCGCGCAGATCCTGCGTCTCGGGCTGCGTCTCTTCGCCGAACGCTGTCGCGCGCTCGCGGAGGCGGTGCAGTCGACGGAGGTGCATGTGGTGGATGCAACTGCCAAGGCGCTGGATCAGTGAGCCATACGCACGCGAAGAGGAGGGGAAGAGGGCCCTCTCCCCCGTGTCCAGCCCCTCCCTCACCTCGTGCGGCCTTCCCACTCCCGCTCACAGTCTCTTACCTCCCCCCCCGTTTCTATGTCTGTCTCTCTCGCTGTTTTGTGTGTTCGTAAGGCGTAAAGAAAGATCCTCTCTCCCTCTCTCCGAGTGTTGTGATGTGCACACACACACACACACACACGTACAGACAATGGAGACACAGACACCACTTTCCCTTTCCCTTCTGTCGCGTAAATGAGTTCACCTTACAAACTCCTCCTCCTCCTACCCCACCCACCCCCCCCTTCCATCTACGTATCTGCGTGGACATGGACGTGTGTAAGCGGCGGAGCCCGACTCGCACAAGCACACACACAGAGAGATGAAGTGACACGCGTACACTGTCTTGCACGCTGCTGCTCGTGCACTTCGACGTGCTGGCGTTGCTGCTGCGAGGAGCGCTGCCTCACTTTTCTCACGCAAGAGAGAGAGAGCAGATGGTCCCCGCTCCTCCACCTCCACCTCCCCCGTCACCGTCGTGTCGGCCTCTCCGACTCGCTGTTGTACTTCCCCACTTCTCTCTTAATGTCTCTCGTTCGGTTTTTTTCTCGCGGTGTCCCCCCGCACCCGCTCCGTCTCCTCCCCCCCCCTCACACATACACACACACACATACATACACCGACACGCACACACGCAGCGACGTGCAGAGCCGCAGCCGCACTCTAGCGTCACCATGACCAAGGGTAAGGGCCGCAACCCAGGCGCGAGCGGCCTGGACAAGCACCTGAAGCGCAAGACACACCTCGAGCGCTCGCAGCCAAAGGCACGCCAGCACCTCGGGCAGCTGGAGAAGCACAAGGACCATGTCCTGCGTGCCAAGAAACGCAAGGTGAAGGTCCGCCGCCTGCAGGACATCAAGCGTGCGGCAGCGCAGCGCAACCCTGATGAGTTCAACATCGGCATGACCAAGGCCGTCATGGATGTGGCGAGTGGTCAGATGAAGAAGCGCCGAGTGCGCCTCGTCGAGTCGGACCGGAAGAAGGAGATGCAGAAGACGCTGGAGCACAACCACCGCAACGTGCAGTACCTCGAGTTCAAGTCGCAGGCGGATAGGCAGCGGGCCACGGAGCTGCTGAACGAGGAGGCCGCCGCCGCTCTCACGTCCACGGCGCCACAGAACAAGCACATCGTCTTCGTGGACTCCGAGGCGGACTTCCGCGCCTTCAACCCACTGAAGCACTTCGACGCCACGCCGGAGATGATGCGGCAGCACCCGGCCGTGCGTGGCCGCATCAGTGTGCTGGAGAAGACCGTGATGCCGGAGGAGATATTGATGAGCGGTGGACACCAGATCAAGTCCGCCGCGCAGAAGAGGAAGGAGCGCCGCGAGGTGCAGGACAAGATGCGCCGCAGCGGCGCCGACGCGACCGCCGACACGCGCGCCGCCTTCGTCGAGCGTCTCCGTGCCAAGAAGGAGCTCAAGCAGTACCAGTTCACAGACCTCCTCGACCGCGTCACCGCCGACGCCAGCGCGTCGAGCACCGCCGCGGCGGCCGCGTCTTCACCCACGGCAGGCCCATCCGGCGGTGCCGCGGACGGGCCGGGAACGGCGGAGGAGGCGGGCGAGGAGGCGGCGGCGGCGGAGGATGAGGTCACCCGCCTGCTCGAGTGGCGTCGCGCGCAGGAGCGGCAGACGCAGATGGCGACGGCGCGGCGTGTGCGCGAGGTGGGGCAGCGCATGCAGCGCAGCAAGAGTCTCACCGCACTTGCCAAGAACATTCGCAAGCAGTCCCAAGGCATCAAGCGCCAGATGGAGCAGAAGCGTGAGAGTCGCTTCAAGCCGGGTGCCACTCGCCGCGCACGGTAGCAAGATGGACAGGCGGCGCAAGGGAGGAGGAAGAGGAGAGGGAGGAGGTACTGCCTCACAACAGACGCGACGCTCCTCTCCCTCCCTCTCCGTCTCTCTGTCTCTCTCCAAAGCAGCGGCACGACCTCACCTCTTGTGGAGCTTCTGGAGTGTACATGTTTTGTTTGTGTACACGTGTGCGTGTGTGAAGGTGGCGAGCTCGCATCGGCGTCGCCGTGTATCATCGAGTAACCGTAAGCACACCTGGTCAACCCCCGGATGTGGTCTTTAAAGAAAAAGAAAGAACGAGAGAGAGAGACGCCACACGTACACATGGACTCACACAAACACACACGCACACACACACAGAGGCACGCGCGGGTGTGTCTGCGTGCGTACGTGTGTGTGTGTGTGTGTGTGTGAGGGCGACGTTACACAAAAAGGAGGGACGGTGCCGAAGGAAAAGGAAGAGAGTGTGCGAGGGAGGGGGGAGAGGGAGTGCGTACGGCATGCCGTGGGTGCACCTGCACACACACGCTACGCACCGCCCCCTCCCCCCCCTCCCCCTCTAGTCCGCCTTCTTCTTTGCTCCCTCCCTCTGCATTCCTCTCTCTCTCCATTCCTCGCTGACAGACTCCATCAACTCCATCATCCTGCCTCGCTCCACCTCTCTGCACTTCTCCTCCTCCTCGCCGCCGTTGCCGCTGCTGCTGCTGCTGCCTCCTTCCCCGCCCCCCTCCTTTATCTCTCGTCTTTGATTCCACGCGCTGTCGACAGTCTCCTGAGAGAAGCACACCTCACGTGTCTGTTCACTCCTTGAACTCCCTCCCCTCTTTCCGTTCGCTCTCCTTCCAACACACACACACACACACACACACACGTACACGTACGCACGTTGTTTTGTCACGTCCCGAGTGGGGGATTCTCTCTGTGCGTGTGTGTGTGTGTGCGTCTGCGTGTTGGCTTGCCTCTTCACTGCTCAGCATTGTGTGCGTGTGTCTCTCCTTCTGTTGATCTTCTTCTCGTACTTGACCCGCTCTACATATATCTCTTTCTCTCTCGCTTGTTTTTTTTTGTTCTTCTCCCTTTCACACGCCGATCACCGCACACCTCAAGCACCGGTGGACGTGCACAGCAACCCTGCGGGGGGAGAGAGAGGACTCGCCAAGAGTGGAGAACACACACGTGCGGTGGCGTTGACATTGGCGGCTCATCAGCCCTTCTCGTCCAGTGTCGACTCGTCGTCTCGCTCTCGCCGTCTCGCTCTCGCTCTCCCACCACCAGTCAACCACCTCCCCCTCTCCACGCCACCGCGCACGTGCCTCTCTCCGTGGGGGACGTCTCACTGCTCGCACACATCCCTGAACACAACAGACAACGAAAACACGTCCGAAACAGCCACAGCAGCGCCACCGCCCACACAAAAAAAAAAAAAAAATCAAAAACGAGAACGGAAAGCGAGATGAACGGCTCCATGTCGGCGCGGTCCCGCCGGGAGAGCGCGTCGGTGCGCACCTCCTCCGCACGCATCCAGGGACGCGTGCCGGAGCTGTACTCCGCGCGTTCCACCTCCGCCACCACCTCCGCCCACGCCACGCCGACACGCGAGCGCGCCTCCGCCGCATCGAGCGCGCGCCGGGTGCGCAACGGAGCCGGCAGCAGCACCGCCGACTTCTCCGCGCCGTCACCACAGGCGCAATCGAACGCCATGAAGGTGTACGTGCGCGTCCGTCCGTTCAGCGAGCGCGAGATCGCGCAGAAGACGGCGACGCACAGCACCGTCCGCATCGACCCACAGAACCCGACCCAGCTCACGATCCTGGAGCCGGCGCGCGGCTACCGCCCTCTGACGACGCACCCCTTCACCCGCTGCTTCTGGTCCGTCTTCGAGCAAGGCGACCACGGAGTCTTGAGCAAGGTGGACACCTTCCTGATCGGCGGCATGAACTCGGCACGCCGCTCCCGTGCGCAGTCCTTTGTCACCGGCCAAGGTCCACAAGGCTCTGTACGCCGAGGTACGCGAACCGGTCTCGACGGCGACTCGCCATCGGCTCCCACTCCTGCCTACGACGGCGCCGGGTCTGCGCCTGTGATGGTGGACGCGAACGTGAGCCACCCGCCGTACGCCGGGCAGGACCAGGTGTACATGCACGTGGGCAAGCCGATCGTGGACAACACGCTGGACGGCTACAACGGGTGCGTGTTCGCGTACGGGCAGACGGGCAGCGGGAAGACGTTCACGATGCTGGGCTACGCGCCGAGCAAGAGCGACATCCGCGCGCGCCGCGAGTCGGCGGCCGCGTTCGCGTCGGAGGCGAACGACGAGAGCACGCCGCTGGACGGCGCGTCGGACCCGTTCGAGAGCGACGACGGCGACGACGTGGTGGACAAGACGGGGCTGGACCCGAACGAGCTGCAGGGCATCATCCCGCGCGCGTGCACGGACCTGTTCGAGGGGCTGCGCGCCAAGCGCGCCAAGGACTCGGACTTCACCTACCGCGTCGAGGTGTCCTACTTCGAGATCTACAACGAGAAGGTCTTCGACCTCATCCGGCCGCAGCGAAACACCGATCTGAAGATCCGCAACTCTCCCAACTCGGGTCCGTTCGTGGAGGGACTGACGTGGAAGATGGTGACGAAGGAGGAGGACGTCGCCCGAGTGATCCGGAAGGGGATGCAGGAGCGCCACACGGCGGCGACGAAGTTCAACGACCGCAGCAGCCGCAGCCACGCGATCCTCACCTTCAACATCGTGCAGCTGTCGATGGACGACTCGGACAACGCGTTCCAGATGCGGAGCAAGCTGAACCTGGTGGACCTCGCCGGCTCCGAGCGCACCGGCGCTGCCGGGGCTGCCGGCGATGAGTTCCACGACGGCGTGAAGATCAACCAGTCGCTGACGGTGCTGGGCCGCGTGATCGACCGCCTCGCCGACTTGTCGCAGAACAAAGGCGGCGGTCTCAATGTCCCCTACCGTGACTCGAACCTGACGTGGGTGCTGAGTGACTCCATCGGCGGCAACAGCCAGACGTCCATGATCGCAACGATCTCGCCACACTCGATCAACTACGAGGAGATGCGGCAGACGATCCGGTACGCCTCGCGGGCCAAGAACATCATCAACTGGGTGAAGAAGAACGAAGACCCGCAGGTGGTGATGATACGAGAGCTGCGCGATCAGGTGGCGGACCTCGAGCTGCGGCTGAAGGAGGCGGGTGGCAGCAACTACACCATCGAGTACGTCCAAGGGCTGGAGAAGAAGGTGCGACAGCTGGAGAAGAAGTGTGCCGACCAGGAGCGCATCATAGCGGGTTTGCGTGCGCAGATGGAGTTCGCCGGCATCGCCGACCCCACCGCCGCGGAGGCGTTCCTCGACCCCGCGAACAAGGCGAAGGAGGATCAGCAGCGGGCGAAGGCGGAGGAGAACATGCGGAAGCAGCTGGACAAGGCGCAGATGACGATTGCGGAGCTGAGGGCGGAGCTGGAGCACCGCGGCGCCTCCATCGAGCCGGAGCGGCTCAAGGCGATGAAGGAGAAGCTTCAGACGCAGGATGTGCGGCTGCTCGCCCTCACCACGGAGCTGGCCCTCTACCGCCGCCTCTGCGCGTCCTTCAGCGACATTGACGGCGTGATGGCGCTGGTCATGGACAAGGAGACGATGCTGCTGCGTGCGTGCGGGACGATGGTGATTTCATCGAACACCGAGTCGGCCGCCATTGTGGAGAGGATGACGCGGGAGCGTGACGACGACCTGCGCGAGATGAAGCGGCGACACGAGGAGGAGCTGGCGACGCAGACAGAGCGCTTCCGCGCGCGGCTGAAGGACACGCTCGATGAGGGGGCGGAGCAGCAGCAACAGCTGCTCGACAGGCACCGTGATGCGATGGCGCAGCTCGAGAGCCGCGTGCAGCGCAATCGCGAGATCCACGATCTGGAGCGGAAGCGCAGCGACGAGGAGAAGGAGCAGCTGCGCGAGCGTGCGCAGCTGGCGCAGGACCGGATGCGTAGCGAGTACCAGCAAGAGGTGGAGCGGCTGCGCGCGCGGCTCGACGGGGACGTGGGCGACCGCCACCGGTCTGGCGATGCAGCGCGCGAACTGCAGGAGACGCACGAGCGTGAGCTGGCGCGCCTTGGCGACGAGGTGGAGCGACTGCGGCGCGGCAAGGAGAGCGAGGCCGCGCGGCTGCAGAACCAGCTGGAGAACGAGCGCCTCCGCCGGGAGTCGGACTTGATGGAGAAGGATCGCCAGATACGGCTGGTGCGCACAGAGGTGGACGACGCGAGGCGGGCGATGGAGAAGGTGGAGGATGAGAAGGGGAGGATGGAGCGAGAGTATCAGGGCCAGATCCGAGACCTGATCCTGCAGCAGGAGCAGCTTATCACCGTGAGCAACGCCGTCCTGTCCGACTGGGAGAACAAGTCGTCCTCGCTGGAGGCCGACCTGCACAGGCTCCGTGCCTTTGTCTACGACAAGGACTACATGAACTTCCGGCAGAAGATTCGTGACATGGCCTTCATGGAGCGCGCCAACTTCGATCAGAAGTTCCAGGAGCTGGATGAGAAGGAGCGACTGCAGGCCGCACGCATCAGCCAGATCCTGTCCAAGGCGCGCCGCGCCCACGATGAGCAGAGCCGCAGCTTGAAACGCTTTGAGCGAGACGTACGCGACCGAATCAGCAGAGCCAAGGTGGCAGACGGGAGCAACAGTACTTCGCCGCTGCCAGAAGGTGCCTTGGCGCCGTAGTCACCTGCTCCACTTCTCCCTTTTTTTTTTTTCTCTCTCTCCCACACAAACAGAGACACACACACACACAGACAGGCACTCCTCCACGCGACCGTCACCCTCCTACCACACCTCCCGCCGCGTGTCTCCCTCCCTCTCTCTCTCTCACTGGCCGTCCACGCAGAATCCATCGCGCTGCCTTCCTCCTCGCTTTGCCAGACAGATTGTGTATCGTGTGTGTGTGTGTGTGTGTGTGTGTACAGGTCTGCGGTCGATGAAGACCTATTCTGCTTCTTCTCTTTTTTCTGTTTCAAGTCTCTTGATGGGTGTCTGTCGTCGCCTGCTTCTGTACGTGTACGTGTGTGTGTGCGTGTGTGTTTGTGTCTGTCTGTGGACTTTAGATGCCACTGCTTCTCTTGTACGTTGTACCTTCGATGACGCGGCGCTCTGCGGGTGGCTGTCGCTGGTGGTAGTGTTCATGGTCCATTTGGTAGAGGCCGCTGCCGCTGTAGATGTTCGTGTGTATGCGTGTGTGTGTGCGTGTGTATGTGTGCTCTCCCTCCCTTCGTTTACCTCTTCTGCCCCTCTCTCTTTTTTTTTTTTGTTGTTTGTTTGTCTCTCTCTCTTTCCTTGTGCACTTCTTCAACATCGCTGCCTCCTTCCTCCCCCTACCCCTCTCTGTCTCTCGGCTCCTCATCACTCCTTCCGCCCCGCCCCTCGCCCTCCCCTTTTTTTTTTTGCTTGCCGAGAGACACCGTTGCTTGTGTCTGTCTGTCTGTCTGTGTGTGTGTCTCTCTCTCTCCATCATCGTGGCAGTCAAGGACCTCCTCCCACCCCCCTCCCTCTCTCTCTCTCCATCTCTGCTTGTCTCTCTCTTTTCTTCTCTCATCATTTCTTGTCAGAACACAAACGAGAGAGGGAGGGAGGGGCGGGGGGTAAGAGAGAGGTATGTGTGTGTGTGTGTGTTAGTTGAATACGACAGTTGTTGCCCCCCCCCCTCTCCCCCTTCTGTAGACTCCATCACATTCATCAATGCACTTCAACGCGCGCGCTCTCGTCACCTCACCTCCGTCTCCCTTCATCCCCCAGAGAGGTGGTGGGGAGAGATTTGAAAAGCAGGCACGGTGCAGAGGACTGCAGGCAATTGCGTTCGTGTGCATCTCTGTGTGTTTGTTTGTGTGTTGTAGGTGGTGGTGTTGGTGGTGGGGGCTGTTCCTCATGCGTAGCACCGGTGCGGCGACGGTCTCCGTGTCGCTGTCTCAATACTGTCACAAGAGCAAGTCGTGAGCAAAGACACCTGCGCGTGAACAGGCACGAGGGCAGCGTTTGTGTCTTCGCACACACACACACACACCCATACGTCAATGCACTCTCCCAACTCGCAACGGCGCACGTCGTTCTTTCACGAGTACCTGATGACGTCGTCTGACCACTGCCATCTACCTCTTCTTTGTCTTTTTTTTTTGGTTGTTCGGTGCCATGTCCCCTTGTCGACGACACAGAAAGCGTCGCACTACACACCCGCCAATCTGCAGACACACACACACACACACACACACACGCAGAGACTATCAGATCGACTGACGACAGGTACTGTATTCAAGTGGGATCGCGTGTAGGGTGCTTCCAGCTTCAGCTCCGATCACGACACTTCACCCGACGCAGCATCGCAGGCGACGAGCCAACGCCGTCGCGGCCCGCTGAAGTTGAAGTCGAGGGGGACTTTTTGTTTTTTCTTCGTCGATTCGTCGTGCAGCGGAAGCCGCAGCTGTTGCCAGTGCAACCGGTGGTGCGAGTGTGTGGACAGGATCGACACGATGGCGGAGGCAGAAGGAGCGGCGTTCAGCACTCTGTGTGATCGGCTTCTTCATGATCACCCTGGCAACCGGGCTGTCGAGGATGTCGTGATCAAGCTGGAGGTCGCCCACACGCAGCACGTGAACGCGGTGAAACGCGGGTTCAACGAGGATCTGACGCGGCTCGAGCGGGAGTCGAAGGAGGACTGTGACCGCCGTGAGAGTCGCGCTGCAGAGGATGCGGCCTACCACGCCTCGCAGCTCGCGCGCACCACGGCAGACTTTGAGCGGCAGCTGGCGGTGGCGAGCGACACGTACAGGCGTGACCTCGAGCGGGTGAAGCTCGCGTACGAGAGTCTGTTGGAGGACGGCAAGCGGCGCACCGCGATGGTGGCGCAGATCCACGACGACCACGCGCGCGAGCTGAAGCGGACGAAAGATGAGAGCGAGCGCATCATCGGCAACAAGGACAAGGAGATCGCGCGGCTCAACCGCAAGCTGGAGGAGGAGGCGCTGCTGACGCGGCAGATGCTGGCGGAGGCGGACGAGCAGCGCCGACTCATCGAGGACGACGGCGCGATGCTGCGGTCGAAGCTGCTCGACAACGAGGTCCTCCGCGAGAAGGCGGAGATGCTGCATCGCGAGGAGGTGATGCGGCTCATGAGCCAGCAGGAGAACATCATCCGCACCAGCACATATGTGCTGAATCAGTTCCAGAATAGGTCTGCCGACCTCGAGGTGGAGCTGTCACGTGTGCGGGCGATGATGTTCGATCAGGAGTACCAGAGCTTCCGCGCGAAGCTGCGCGACGACGCCTTCAAGGTCGGTGCAGTCGATCTCCATCGCGAGATGGACGCGCTCGATGCTCGCAAGGAGCGGGATCGCCGGGCACTCGGAGACGTCCTGGAGCGTGTTGCTGCCGCGAAGGAAAGCCAGGAGGAGACCCTGCGCCAGTATCAGGTGGATCTGCAGGCGGAGATGGCGAAGTTGCGCGAGGCGCAGCGGCTGAAGGAGGAGAAGGGCGAGAGCCTCCATCTCAAGCTGCCGTCCGGCGCGAGTGTCACCTTCAAGACTCGCTCCACTCCCCGCCGGTCTCCCTCCAAGGACGAGAACATCTCCAACAATCTCTCCGTAGAAATAAACGGCCGCGAGTAAAAAAAAGAAAACACACACACACACACCTTCATCCGTATGCGTGTGTGTGTTTGTGTGTGTGTGTGAAGTGATGAGATGTGCGGTGCACACCTGCCGTGTGCTTGCGCCTCCGCACGTCCCGACGCTCTCTCCACCCATCTCCACCCTCTTGAGTCGCCTCTCGCGTGTCCATTCAGCTTTGGGATTCCCTCCCTCCTTCACCTTTTTTTTTTCTTTTCTTTCTTTCTCTCGCTCTGCTTTCTCTGCCTCTCAACATCGTGGTGTCTTTTTCTTTTCCGTGTCTGTGTGTCTGTGTGTCTGTGGGCGGTGGTGTCGGTAGTGATGCTGTTGTCTGTCTTCTTCCTTGTGCTTGACTTCCTCTTCCTCCTCTTCCTCCCCCCCCCCGTCAGCGTCTTCATGCGCGCTCGTGTGTGTCTGTGTGTGTCCGAGAGTCTGCCTCGGCGCGCGTGTGTGTGTGTCGGTGTGCGACTGTCTCCCGCGTTTCCGCAGTGCGAGTATTATTGTCATTGTTCATCCTTCCGTATTTGCTTCCCTTTCTTCTTTCTCTCTCACTCTCTTCGTCTCTCTCTGTCTCTCGCTGCCTTCTCCGTCGCGTCCACCGAGGGGAGTGACGATGCACCGGTGCGCCTCCGCTTCTACTATCTTATGTCGTCGTTGTTGTTTGGTGGTGTTGGTGTTGGTGTTGCGGTCATCTCTGTGGTCTCTTCTGTTCTTTCCATGGACACTCACGTTTCTGTTTTTTTTTTTATTGGTCTCTGTTTGCTCTGTGTGTGTGTGCTGTCGGCAAAGTCCCTTTCACTATTTTTATTTGCTGTCCTCGCGGGAGTGCAGATGGTGTGTGTGTGCGCGTGTTGTGACCTCTCCGCACACTCGAGCTCGACTACACGTCTGCTCGCCAGTGTCTCTGATTGTGTGTGCGTGCGAGTGTGCAGCCGCGCTCATCCTTCTCCGTGTGAAAGCGGCCCCACCACGCAGACTCACCGACATTTCCAAGCATTGTGGAGCATGAGAGGGAGTCGGTGGAGTGGTGAAGATGTTGCGGTGCCGCATGCGTACACGCACGAGGAGGCACGGAAGAGCGCCGAGTCGGTATCAGACACGGAGGGGGAGGAGGAGGAGAAGGGAGGGATGGCGATCGACTCTCGCTCTCCTCCCTTCACCGAGATCAGACCTTCACCGCTGTCGCCGCTAGCATAGACAGCTGCAGCGTGTCGTCGTCGTGTCCCTGTGCATGCTGCTTCCGCGTTCTCTTCCCCGTCCTCTTCCTCACCCACCCCTTCCCGCTCCGTCTCGCCACATACGATCTGCTTTGCAATTCCGGTGCGTGCATCCATGCTTCTGTTTTTTTTTTCTTCTTTCTTTTTTTTTTTTCTGTTTTTGCGTCCGCAGCGACGTCAATCCCCCTCGCTCGTTTGTTGAGTCGTCTCCCTTGAACATCCGATATCGTGCGGGCCTGTTTGCCTTTGCCTCTCGCTCGACTGTCACCGTCGCTGCTGGCGTGTGCGTGACTGTGCGTATGTGTGTGTGTCTGTCTGTCTGTCCATTGTGTCCCCTGCCCCGCTCTACTTCTTCTGTCTCTCTCTCTCGTTTGTCGGGTCCCTTGTCCGGGCCTCTTCTTGCGTCTGTGGTGGGCGGTGTGGCGCCACCATCCGGCAGAGGGGAAGGAGAGACGTCGCCGCTCTGCACGTCACAGCCCCCGGAACCCACGCCAACAATACGCGCCAAAAAAAAAAAAAAAGAGCCACGATCGCCTCAACAACAACGTCAACCACCGTTCACACCGCTCACACCACCACGCGGGTGGAGAGAGAGGGGCGGCACAGCTCTTCGCTTCCTTGCTGCGAGTACAAGTCGCGTGGCACGTCTTGGACGCCTTTCAGGCTGCCTGTGAATCATGAGCGAGCAGACATCTGTCCTCACGACCTCTCCCTCCTCTCGCCTTGTCCATTCCGCGGATTACATACCCACCCACACATACACACACACATTTGCTCCTACTACTCTTTTTTTTTTTCAAGTGGACCGCCTCTCTTGCACCTCACAGTGCGCCGGCTGTTCCCTTTCTTACCCCAACCCACCCACGCTCGGCCTGTCTCTCTCTCTCTCTCTCTGCCGCTGCACGGTGCAGCTCTTGTGCAGTCACGACACCGGCCAGCTGCTTGGCTCGCCCGTTTGCGTGTGTGCACGCAGGACCTTACAGCACGATTCTGTGCCTTCTCGCGGCCCCTCTTCCCCCCTCGTGGCACTGTTGCCAACGTACGTGTTTCTGTTTTTGTGCGAGTCTTTGCATCTTCGTTACACTGTGTTCGTCCACTAGAGTATTTTTGTTCTCCTCTTCCCCTTCACCCATCACCCCTGTTTGTTCCCATTGTACTGGTGCCACACACACACACACGCACTCTGATTGTACCCTCCCCTCTCCCCTCTCTCCCCCCTCTCACTCACATCACATCACTCGCGCTGTTTGTGAGTGAGTGAGTGTGTGTGTTTTGTTTTTGTTTTACTTGGCGTGTCGTTCGCTGGTCTCCTTCTTTGGGCTCTTCCGTCTCTTTGTGTGTGTGGTGCTCTGTGCGGTACGCTGCCCGCCTCTGCACTCGTGCACACGACACAACTCCCCCCCCCTGCGTCTGTCTTTCTCTCTCTTGGGGCGTGCGTTCGTCTCTGCGAGAATGATCGTGGCGTCGATTCAGAGCAGCGTGGATGGAGAGAGTGTCTCCTCCACCAACACACGCGCCTCCGTCGCCGCGGCGTCGGCGGCACGGCTGCCACACATGAACGAGACGAGTGCCACCAAAGTGTTCGTCCGCGTGCGGCCCTTCAGCGCGGCCGAGTGCGGCAAAGGTGCCGGCGCCGAGTCGCCAGCGATCGTGTCCGTGAGCGACGACCAACCGTGTCAGATCACCTCGCTTGATCCGGCGAAGGGGTTCCAGCCCAAGGCCACCTATGTCTTCGACCGCTGCTTCAACAGCGCCGCCACAAGCATCGCAGACACGCCGCAGCGACGCCTCTTCGGTGGCGCCGGGGACGTGGCGGCGCCGATGTCCTTGGCCACCACCACCACCACCACCGCGTCGATGCCCCGGCCTCTCCTGGACTCGCTTGCACGTGACCAGGCGGCTGTGTACGAGCACGTGGGTCGTCCGGTGCTTCTCAACGCGCTGGCGGGGTACAACGGCTGCGTCTTCGCCTACGGGCAGACCGGAAGTGGCAAGACGTACACGATGATGGGGCCGCCCGGCACCCTCGGCGCTGCCGCCGCTGCTGCAGTGGCGGCGGGCGGCTGCAACACGAACGACGGCGGCGCTGCGTGCGCCACCACCGCCGCGCCGGGGCGTCGGTTCCGCCGTGCCGCCACTGCGTACAGCGGGGCGCTGTGCTCCACGACGGAGGCGACCGCCGACGACGCCGGTGACTCGCGCTTCCAGTCCTTCGCCTCCATGACGCCGCAGTCGCATCTGTGCCGCACACCCGGCGCTGGCGGCCGCCACGGCGAGACCACGACGAGGACTCCCACACCGACGCCGATGGCGATGACCGCGGCGGCGGCGCTCCCGCAGTCGAGCGATGCCCCCTCGCCGACGGAGAGCAACGTGACGCCGCGTTCCGATGTGGCGGGGCACCGACCGCGACGCACCGCGAAGGGCCACTACGCGGAGGAGGGGGAGGAGCAGCAGCAGCTGCTCGGGATTGTGCCGCGACTGGTGCGCGAGCTGTTCGCGGAGCTGCACAGGAAGCGTGAGCGGGACAGCAGTCACTCCTTCCGCGTGGAGGTGGAGTACTACGAGATTTATCGGGAGAAGGTGATGGACCTGCTGGGCAGCAGCAGCGGCGGCGGCAGCGGTGTGGAGCTGCGTGTGCGGCACAGCAAGGCTAACGGCCCCTACGTGGAGAATCTGAAGCGGATGCACGTGGAGGATGAGCGGGAGGTGCTTCGGCTGCTGCGGCTGGGCAACATGCACCGGCACACCGCCGCGACGGCGATGAACGACCGGAGCAGCCGCAGTCACGCCATCTTTGTCCTGCACCTCGTCCAGATGCGTATTTCAGAGAAGGACGGCACCTCCGCGAAGGTGTCGAGCAAGGTGAACCTCGTTGACCTCGCCGGCTCTGAGAGGACCGGCGCGAACAGCGCCGAGGGCGACCAGTTCAAAGAGGGCGTCGTCATCAACAACTCCCTCACGGTGCTCGGACGCGTCATCGACGCCCTCGCCGACAAGTCCTCTGGCAAGCGCAACGCCTACTGCCCCTACCGCGACTCGGTGCTGACGTGGCTGCTCATGGACTCGCTCGGTGGGAACAGCAAGACCACGATGGTGGCCACCATCTCCCCGCACGCGTCGTCCTTCGACGAGGCGTGCCAGACGCTGCGCTACGCCAGTCGCGCAAAGCAGATCGTGACCAAGGTGATCGTGAACGAGGACCCGCAGGCGCGGCAGATCAAGCTGCTGACGGCGGAGGTGCAGCGGCTCAAGGCGCTCCTGAGCGCTGACGGCAAGGCCGCGGAGGACAACGAGGATGACCTGGAGGCGCTGCGAGAGCGCGTGGAGAGTCTGGAGGAGGAGCTCGACGAGGTGCGCGGCGAGCTGGAGCAGAAGACCAGCGAGCTCGCCGCCGTGGTCGCCTCATCACGGCGGGGTACCGGGACCCTCCCCACGACACTCAAGCCGAGCCACACCGGCACCGCCGGCGTGGCGAAGGAGTTGGCGAAGGCAAAGTCCGATATGCGGCGCCTAGAGGCGGAGAACCTGCTGCACATGCACACGGAGGAGGAGCTGCACCGCGCGACGGAGCGCATCAAGACCGTGGAGAGGCGGCACAGCCAGCTGCTCGGCGACATGCGAGAGGCGCAGGAGGTCGCCAAGCGGCTGGACCGCGAGGCGCACGAGAAGGACAAGCGCATCAGTGAGTTGCAACAGCAGCTGGCGCTCTACCAGCAATCCCCGCAGCAACGCGCGCGGCCGGAGACTCCTCGCACTGCTGCCACCCCCACCACTGCCGCCACCGCGTTCCTGCTCTCGCCGCGGCCCGTCTCGGAGCTGTTTGCCGCGACGGTGGCCACCCCGACGACGACTACCACCACCGTGACCACACCGCGAACGGCGAGGAAGGCCGCGGCGGCACCGCCACCGGTCCTGCCACCCGACGCGGTAGATGCAAGCGCCGACGCAGGCAAGAAGACACGGAAGGCCAAGTCGGCGGCCCCGCTCCCCGGCGCTGCCCCGTCAGCGTCAGCACCGTCAGCGTCAACGGCAGCCGCACCGCCCCTGCCGCAGCGCCGCACGTCAGAGTGGCTCATCGAGGCGGCGCGGCTGCGAGCGCAGTTTGAGGAGGAGAAGAAGGACCTCTCTGTGTTGTTGCAGGAGCGCACCGATGCGTTCCGCAAGAGTCAGCTGGAGCTTCGGCGGATGAAGGCCGAGATGAAGGGGACTCAGGATGCGCTGCAGACGGTGGAGAAGCGGCTGCACGACCAGCACGCGGAGGCGACGCGGCGGCTGAACGAGGAGCTGCAGGAGGCCAAGCGTTCTCTCAAGGAGCGGCGGCGGCTCAGCAGAGATCCTCGTCACACTGCCTCCCACCATGCCGATGACGGGCCGGCGCGCTCCTCCACCACCGCTGTTCTTCAGGCGACAGAGGAGGAGGAGGAGCTGGCGCGGGAGGAGGTGGCACAACTCGAGACGGCTATGCGGCAGCCGCTCACAGACATGGTGACGCTGTCACTGAGTGCGTTGGAGCAGGCGGCAGAGGCGCATTGGCGCGACGCTTCTCGCCTGGAGGAGCTGCAGGCTGCCGCTGAGCAGCAGAGTGCTGCGCTGGCGACCGCAGACGCCGCGCAGGCGACGCTGACCGCGAGGCTCGCGGCCTCAGTGGATGCAAGGGAGGAGCTCGGACGCGTTGTGGAGGACTTGCAGCAGCAGCTGGAAGCCGCGCGCGCGGCGCGAGAGGAGGCTGCCGCGGCTCACCAGGCGGCTGCGGCGGCACATGAGGAAGAGCGCGCCGCACTGCGTGAGCGGGTCGCCGAACTTCAGTCCACGACTGAGTCGCAGTCGCAAGAAGAAGAGCACCTGCAGGCGCTGCGCGCCGCTGCGGAGAAGCAGCTTAGCGAGGCGCAGGAGCAGCACGCTGTCACTGTGCAGCACTTGGAGGCGGAGCTGAAGTCCCGGGCTCTTGCGGCGGCCGCGGCCGCCGCTGCGCACGCGGGGCAGCTCGCGGCGGCGGAGGCAGCGACCGCAGCGCTGCAGCAGGAGCGCGCCACAGAGGCGGCCGCCATGCAATCGCGCGTGGACGAGGAGCAGGACAAGCTCCGCAAGTCCGAGGACGCGCGGAGGACGTTGGTGCTGCGTGGTATAGAGCAATCTCAGGAGCACGACGCCGCCGTGAGGGCATGGCAGGCACAGCTGGAAGAGAGCACGAACACGGCGGCGGCGGCCGCCACGCTGCATGAGGAGGAGACAGCGACCCTGAGAACCGCCCTCGCTGAGCACAAGACAACCACAACGACACGCATCGCCGCCCTCGAGGCAGCGGCCGACGCGGCGCACGCTGAGCTCTCCGCAGCGCGGGTGGACTGGGGTGCCACGGCGGCGGAGCTGGAGGCTCAGCGAGACGCAGCGCTGCGGGAGCAAGCGTTGATGCGCGAGACCCTGGACTGCGAGGTCCGGCGTGCCGCGGCTCAGGCTACCGCGCACGAGGAGGCGGTGCAGCTGCTGCACCGCGAGCTGGCGGCGGAGCGGGCGGCTGCGGCTACAGCGGCGTCGGAGCACACCGCCTCCCTCGCCGCGGCCGCAGCAGAGCTGCGCGCACATCAGGACGAGCAGACCCGTGTGTCCGCCGCCCTCACTCACCAAGTGACGGAGCTGCAGTCCAAGCTGGCCAGCACGGAGAGCATCCTCGAGGAGGAGCGCAGGCGAGCCGGCGATCTGGCCGCAACGCAGGCAGCGACGCTCGTGGAGCTGCAGAACGCGATGGCGTCGGCGCAGGCAGAGCACGCCGCCGCTGTGGAGTCCCATGAGGTGCAGCTCCGAGCCGCCGTGGACCAGCATGCACGAGACGAGCAGGCGGCGCAGGCGGAGGTAGAGGCTCTCACTGCCGAGTCTGCAGAGCTGCGGGCGAGCCTGACTGCGGCCGCGGCTGCATCGGCAGAGACACAGCGCAGCCTCGAGATGAGGGTGGCGGAGGCGGAGGCGGCGCTGGGGCGGTCGGAGGAGATGTGTCGGCGTCAGTTGCAGGAGGCTTCAGCGCAGACGGCTGCCCACGACACGGCTGTGGCGCGGCTGCGCGAGGAGGTGCAGGAGAAGTGCACCGCTCACGCAGTGGCGGTCCAGTCGCACGGCGAGGCTCTTGCTGCGGCCGAGGCGAAGCGGCTCAGCGAGAGCCTTGCGGCGTCTGAGGCGGCAGCGGCGTCGGAGCGGCAGCTGGAGGCGATGCGGCACGCCACGCAGCAGGAGCGGGCAGAGGCAGCGGCGGCACGGCATGCACTGCAGCGCGAGTTGGACGCCACCCGCACCGAGCTGCAGGCATCGGAGCAGGCCCGCAAGACTCACATCCGCCGCGCAGTGGACCAGTCAGCCGCACACGAGCAGACAGAGGTCGAGCTGCGCTCGCAACTTGCCTCGGTACGTGCGCGCGGCGAGGCGGCGGAGGCGGCGCTAGAGGCACGGGTGCGAGAGCTGCAGGAGCACCTCGCACAGCAGGCGGACGCGGCAGCGCACTCGCGCGCTGAGGTGACGGCTACCCTGGAGAGGGAGCGGCTGACGGCTCAGCAGGCGGCAGCGGAGCAGCGCCGGCTCCTGTCCGGCGCCGAAAGTGAAGCGGCGACCTTGCGCGCCTCGCTTGCAGAATCGGAGGAGGCACGCACGGCGCAGACCCAGCGCGCTGTCGAGCAGTCGGCAGCGCACGAGCGCGCACTCGGGGAGCTGCAGGCGACCTTGCAGTCGCAGCAGAGGGACTCGGCGAGGACCGCGGCAGCGCACGCCGCGGCCCTGCATGAGTGGGAGGAGCGGTGGCAGCAACAGGAGGCAGCAACGCAGGCGGAGATGGCGACCCTGCAGCACCAAGCCGAGGCGCGCCGCCTCGCTGACGCGGCAGCGGCATCGTCGGAGCACGCGGCTGCCATGGAGGCGCTTCGCTCAGTGCTGAGCGCGACCGAGGGGCAGCTGAGTGATATGAAGTCGGCGCGCACCGCAGAGGCGGAGTTGCACACGAGACAGGCCCAGGAGCAGTCCGAGACGTTTGCCGAGACGCAGGCGGAGCTTACCCGCTTGCACGAGGCACGCATGGCGGCAGCGGCGGCGGCGCACGAGGCCGCGGTGCTTGCGCTGCGCGAGGCGATGGTCGAGAAGCAGCGGAGCGCGGCGCTTGAGGTGGCGGCCGTGCGGGAGCAACTGCGCGATGCAGAGGAGCGTCTCCGCACATCCGAGGAGGGACACCGTCGCGAGGCAGCGGCTGCTGCGGCGGCACACGCTAAAGTCCTGGCGGAGCACCGCCGTGCTGCCGAGACGGAGCTGCGGCAGAAGCTGGCGGAGCTCGCCGCGTCGAAAGACACGGAGACGGACCTTGTGCGTGTGCAGCTTGACACACAACGTCAGATGTCGCAGCAGCTGCAGACGGATCTGGCGCACACGCGTGGTCAAGTGCGGCGGATGGTGGAGACGCAGACGGACCTCGGTGCGCAAGTCGAGGCGGAGAGGCGAGCGACTGCGGACCTGCGCCGCGAACTGGCGGGCACGGAGGCGCAGCTGCAGGACCGCTCTGCCGCTGCTGCACAACTCGGCGAGGCGCTGGCGCTGGCGAAGGCGGAGATCGCGGCGCTCGCGACGGAGACAGCCACACTGTCAGGCGAACTCACCTGCACGACGCAGACCGCGACGGAGCTGCGCGGCCACCTGGAAGCCGCGGAGAACGTCTCCAAGGAGCTGTCTGCAGAGCTCGCGGCACAGACGGCGGCGCTCACGGACGCCAGCGACGCCGCGGATCGCTTACGCACCGACGTGGACGAGTTGCAGACACGGTGTGCTGCCATGGAGGGGGCCAATGCGGCACTGGTCTCACAGCAGGAGGCCCTCACGGCGCAGCATGTGGACACCCTCACCGAGCTGGAGGCCCAGTTTCGCACAAACGAGAGCGAGCGCCGCGCAGAGGTGCAGCGCGCGCAGCAGACGGAGGCGGAGCTCCGAGCCGTGGTGGACGCGCAGGAGAAGGAACTCCAGCGTCTGCGCGACAACCTTGAGTTTGGCGCGGCACTGGACCTCTGCGAGGAGGAGGTGACGCACCGCGACAGCATCGTCGGCGCGCCTCTCGACTCGACCACGCGCACTACTGCAGCTGCGGCGACGAACGCCGGCGCGGGTGTGTCCGGCTCCACGTTTTCCAACAACACCTCCTTTGCGGGGCCGAGCGGGTCGGCGGGGCTCCACGGTAACGGCGGCGGCGGCGGCTTCGGGAACATGTTCAACTCCTTCTTCTCTCGACGCAACAGCACCATCACGCCGCTCACGGCCGTACCAGCGACGGCTGGCGAGATGCCGGTGCGCCCGTTCTCCGTGAAGGACCGCAGCACCACGACACCGGTCCGGCGTCGTACGGCCGGAGGCGCACTCTACAGGACCGGCGTCCAGCGACCGGCAACGGCCGCGTCCTCCGCACTCCTCTTCGGGAAAGCCGGCGCTGGTGCCGCAGTCGCCATGAGCGCCAACCCCGCCGTCTCCACCTCGGCGACACACACACCCGTGCACGACGCACTGGATCTGACTCCAGTGCAGCAAACCGATAGCGGTTCTGGAGGCGTCGCCGGCTCGACTCCGCTGGGGAACCGCGCGCCGAACATCGCGCTCGGCCGCAAGTAGACGAACAGCCCCCCACTCGCGCATACGTCACTTCCACTCTTCCGACAGCGACAGCGGCGGTGTCTACTGCGGAACTCAAACATTCGCGGAGGAGAGTCTCTGCTGGGCACCGCACATCAAAACAACAACAACAACACCAAAAAAAGAAATACACAAGAGAACAGCGACAACAACAACTTCTCTGTTAACGCCAATCTCTACGAGTGAACAGACAGGTGCCCAGACCACCGCGTCCGCGTAGGTGGCCGAGAAGGAGAACCAGAGAGACAGACAGACACACACGCAGACACAGACAGAAAGAGAGAGAGAGACAGAGAGACAGAGACGGAGCAGCAGCAGAGAAGGAGGACTGTTCTCCCCCCTCCCCTCGGCGTCTCTTCTCTGTTCTGGTCGTACACCACGGTCCCTCGGCAGACGCGCCTCTCCGTGGTACCTCCGTCCACATCACCGTGCTTCTTCCCTCCTCTTCTGCGCCGCTTTCTCGACCAGTTTGTCCTGCTCTCGACTGCTCTGTCGTTGAAGTCTCTCGTTCTCTCTCTCTAACCACTCTTCGCACACCAGCATCCCCCGCTCCAACTCTGTCTTTCTCTCTCTGCATCCCTATCTCCTTCGCGTTCGCCTTCCCCCCCCTTTCCCCGCCACGAAAACCGCCACTTCACCCTCTCGCGACAAACGTCCGCTCACCTTCCTCCTCCCACCTGTGCACGGTGTGTGTGTGCGTGTGTGCGCTGCCACAGCTCTCTCTCTCTCTTCACTGTTCTACAACACCAAAAACAAACAACCAACCAACCAAACAGGCTCCGTCGTTTCTGCCTCCCTGTGTCACTAGCTCTCGCTCTCACTCTCGCTCTCGCTCTGTTTCTCTCTGTGTGTGCCCTCGCGTCTCTGCGTGCTTTGCGTCCGGTCGCCTGCACGGGAAGGGGAAATGGTGAACGTGTGCGTTGTTGGCGCCGCCGGCGGGATCGGGCAGTCGCTGTCGCTGCTGCTGATGCTGCAGCTGCCGCACGGGAGCACGCTGTCGCTGTTCGACGTTGTGGGTGCTGCCGGCGTGGCGGCGGACCTGTCGCACGTGGACAACGCTGGCGTGAAGGTGAAGTACGCTGCGGGCAAGATCGGCGTGCAGCGCGACCCCGCGCTCGCGGAGCTTGCGAAGGGCGTGGACGTGTTCGTTGTGGTTGCGGGTGTGCCGCGCAAGCCGGGCATGACGCGCGACGACCTGTTCAAGATCAACGCGGGCATCATCCTGGACCTTGTGCTGACGTGCGCGTCGTCGAGCCCGAAGGCGGTGTTCTGCGTGGTGACGAACCCCGTGAACAGCACGGTGCCGATCGCCGCGGAGGCGCTGCGGAGCCTCGGCGTGTACGACAAGGACCGGCTGCTCGGCGTGTCGCTGCTGGACGGGCTGCGCGCGACGCGGTTCATCAACGAGGCGCGCGATCCGCTGATTGTGAGCCAGGTGCCCGTTGTGGGCGGGCACAGCGACGTGACGATCGTGCCGCTGTTCCACCAGCTGTCGGGGCCGCTGCCGGAGCAGGCTGTGCTGGACCGGCTGGTGAAGCGCGTACAGGTTGCCGGGACGGAGGTTGTGAAGGCGAAGGCGGGCCGCGGGTCTGCGACGCTGTCGATGGCGGAGGCCGGCGCGCGGTTCACGCTGAAGGTTGTGGAGGGCCTGACCGGCGCCAGCAGCCCGCTTGTGTACGCGTTCGTTGACACGGACGGGCAGCAGGACACGCCGTTCCTTGCGATCCCTGTTGTGCTGGGCAAGCAGGGCATTGTGCAGCGCCTGCCGATCGGCCCGCTGCACGCTGCGGAGGAGCGTGCGCTGAAGGATGCCATGCCTGTGATCCGCAAGAACATCGAGACGGGCAGCGCTTTTGCGCGCTCGAAGCTGTAGGCGGCCGCACGCGCGACGTGCGCGGCCCCGCCGCACTCAAAAAACAGAAAAAAAAACGAGGTGCGAGAGCACTACAAAAAGGAAACCAGAAAGCCCGCAACTGAAGGGAGAAAAGCGGCGGAACGGCAACCTCAACTGAAACGGGAACTGGCAGGTTGCGTGAAGCCGCGAAGATGTACGTGTGCGCGCTTTTTTTTTTTTTTCGCGTGTCGTCGGTCTCTTGCTCTCTCGCCTCCCCACGTCTCTCATCCGTGAAGGTCAGAGTTGGCGTGAGGATGTTGTGAAACTGTGAAGTCATGTCTCGTGCCAAAAATCCTGACTGTCTCGTCGCTGTGTGCCGCTGTCGAGTTGTCACAGCCCCCGACTTCACCTCGTACCTCCCCCAACTATCCCGAGGGTAGAAGAGAGGGGCACAAGCGCACTATCAGGCATGTCATGGTGGCACTTGTCGGTCTGTGTGTGTGTGAGGGGGGGGGGCGCAAGGTGCTGTGGAAGCGGAAGATGGGCGGGAGGTGGATAAGTAGCCGGGAAAGGTCGGAAAAAAAAGGACGATGGCGAGGCCACAGAGACAAGTTCTTTATCTGTGGTCTGCGTGTGGCCAGAACCTGCAGTTCGCCCTTCCTTTAGCGACGACTCGATGGATGCGTATCAGGACATGACAGGGGGAGGACGAGAGAGGGAGATGGTGTGTGATGGCAAGCGAAGGCAGCACCACCGCCAAAACACGTGGTTCGCTCTCGTTGTTGTTGTGGACATAGATGCCAGTGTTATGGTTCCTGCGAGTGTGTGTTGAGGTGGATGAGGGGGCCGTTAGCGCTATCGAGCGTTCCACGAGCATTGCGGAGCGCGAGGTGATGCACCACTTATTTCACTGGCGCTTGCCAGATCAAAATGTCGTTCTTGTATCAGAGCTATTCTGAGTGGACGTTCTGTGATTTTTTTTTTTCTCCGTTTGAGACGACGTCACGCGTCTCATTTCAGGTCGTGTTTATCTTGCCCTCCCATGTCATCTCGTTTTCTTCTTTTCTTTTCGTTCTTCTCGGCATGATCGCCTGTCCTCGTATCTGCGTCGTTCTCTGAGGAATGTCAGAGAAGCACTTTTTTTTCTTTCTTCTTCTACCTTCATGCACCGGTGCATGTGTGTGCGCCTTGCGTGCATCTGTGTGTAGTTGTGTGTGTGTGCGAGCGTTCATGGCACACAGAGGTTCGCGCGATTGGCATGGAGAGGGGAAGGGCGAGCGAGAGAGAAGTACCATGCGAGTTCCGCACGCAGAGGTCAGTGGACAGCTCGCCTCCTTCCCCTTTCTCCCACCACGTGAATCTCTGCAACCTTCTTCGGTTCTTCTTTTTTTTTTTTCTTTTGAGGCTCGTCCTGGGAATGCGTGGGCACATCAAAAAAAAAAAAAGGAGCACGAGAGCTGGGAGCGTCTGACACATCCATGGACCGAGTACCATGAAGGGGAAATAGGTGACGTGCGGCGGACGGGGTGGCAACGCTGCAGTGTCGCCGAGTCATGGCGACTGCCTCCACTGTCCTCTCCATCGTGGAAGCGGCCGTGTTTCTGTTCGTCATTCCTCTGGTGATGGTCCATGGATTGCGTCTCCATCGCCACTCCGCGCACGCACGCACATGCAACTCACTCGTACAGCAGCTCTTGCCGTTACGGGTCTTTGTGCACTCCACACTGCCCTCCCTCTCCGTACCTGCCTGCACTATCGCCGACCTTCGTCTGTGTGCAGATATAGGACACACACAAAAGAGACGCAGCCACGCGGCCACCCACATACCCACCCACACACACACACAAGTGGATCCTCCCCAGAGAGGAGCTTGCAACGCAAAAGGAGAGAGGGTTCTTGTCGCCAACCTGGGCTGCAGAAGGAGCAGTGGTGCGGCGGAGCTCAACCTGACGCCATCGTGTGGGCGACAGGCACGTCGGTGAAGTGTTGAGGAACCTGAGCAGCTGAGGGAGAGACAAAGAGAGAGATACGCGCACGAGCCTTTCGGTCGCAGCCATGGAGGATGCCACTGATTTCATTCAGAGCCGTCCGCTGATCGGGTATCAGATGGATGGCTCGCATCTGAACAACGTCCTCGTCAGCCTCGCACGGCAACAACAGCAGTTGATGGACGCTCAAAATCAGTTGAGCGCCCGCCTCTCCGATGTGGTGGAGGATGTGCGTGAGATTCGGGACCATCAAAAGCAGCTCGAGTCGGTCATCGGCGAGCTTGGTGGCCCGGAGCAGCTGCACCACGTGCGATCGCGCATTGCCGAGGCCGAGCGCGCGCTCGACGGGCTGGCGCGAGAGGTGCAGGAGACGAAGAATATCGCTAGCGCGGCGGGGCAGGATGCAGATCAGGCCGGCCGACTCGCGGACGACGCAAATCGCGCGGCTGGCAGCCTGCGCGACGCGGTCAACGCTTTGGGTGGCGACATGGATCGTGTCGCTCGCCAGGCGGAGACGGATCGCAAGAGTATCAGCAAAGCCCTCGGTGACTTGGACAAGGACCGACACAGCTTAGAGCAGCAGATGCGTGAGGCGCTGCGTGAGGTGCAGCAGCGCGCGGAGCGCATAGAGCGCGAGAGCGGCGTGGAGCGACTCCGCCAGATGCTCGATGAGCTGAGCGACCGCACAGATGAGAACTTCCGCAGCGTGGAGGAGAGTGCGCGGGCTGTGGACGCCGAGCTATCGCGTCACGGCGCGAGCCACGCCGCCCTCCGCAGCGACCTCGCCACGCTGGACGAACAGGCACGCACGGCACTTGCGGCGCTGTCGACCGACACGGACAACAAGTACCACATGCTCCTCGACGCCTTTCGCCAGTACGAGGCTGGCTGGTCGGACTTGGAGGAGCACATGGTGCGTGCGGGTCAACTACTGGCCAATCGCAAGCAGCGCTCTCCCGGCGCCACGGCGGCGCGTCGCTGAGACAGAGTCGATGAGAGCAGCCGCCATGAGAGAGACCTTGCAGCGACCGCCACCTGGAGCTTCCTCTTCATCACCCTCTCTCTCTCTCTGTCTGTGTTACTGTACGCACTTGCACGCGCTGGTCTCGGGTTCTGCACGCAGGCATACCTGGACGGCACCCACTCTGGTGCACCGCTCCTCTGTCCTCCTCCCACTAGATGTGTGTGTGTGTGTGTGTGTGTGTGTGTTTGTCGCGCACCGGTGTGCCTGTGCATCTGTAGGAGGTCTGTTCTCTGTCGCCTCAGCTATCCTTCTCCACTTCTTTCCTCTCCCCCTCTCCCCACGGACTGTGTACCTGTACATCCACGAAGAGAGACGCGAGGCAACGCACCATGACGCGGGCGATGTGCACCCGACGCGACAACTGTGGCACCGCTGATCCTCGCCTGACAGCGCTGCCCTCTCCTCTTCCTCCTTTCCCCCTCCCTACCCTGTCCTGCCGAGGAGCGCGCTGATGACGACATGTGTGTGCGCCACGTCAATGGGCCGGTGAGGTGGTGGTGGTGGTGGTGGTGGTGGTGGTCGTATTTCCTTTTTGCGGAATAATGAGGGTCTTCTCAGGCGAGGCCGTCGCAGGACGTGTGCGGTACTGTCAACTCAACTCCCCTTTCCTCGTCTCCTTCTCTTTCACTGACGTCGCTACACACACACACACATCCTCTGCATGCGTGTGTGTGTGTGTGTACAGGCAAGGACTGACGCAGCAGCAGGATTGGTGCCTACTCGCGCCTGTCTCTCTGCCTTCTCCTCCCTCCCCGCTTTTGCCTCTCTTCCCTGTCTTCCCCGGTCTCCTTTCTTAGCGGCGGTGGCGACGGGTGTGGATGCCGTCTCCAGTGGTGCTCACCCGCGCCGCCCCGGCGCGGGGTCTGAACATCAAGATGTTCAACCGCAAGGTGAAGGGGCTGCAGCGCAGTTTCGTCTCTTCGCCGGCGTGTGACATCCACAAGCTGTGCGCCGAGCAGATGCTGGACCGCCGCGCCTTCGTGAAGCGAGACACGCCCGTGGTGCTTGAGGTGGGGGCGCACACGGGGTGGTATCTGCGGCACATGATCGCCCGCAAGGAGTTCCACGGTCTGAAGCAGTACATCCAGACCGACATCTCGGAAGACCGACTCAACCAGAACTACGACGAGATCAAGAACATGCTGCCCCCCGAGATCGAGTTCGTGCAAATCTGCTGCGACGAGGAGCAGCCGTCGCCGTTCGGGATACCAGACAAGTCGGTGGACATGGTCGTCTCATGTCTCTCGATGCACTGGGTGAACGATCTTGAGACGTCCATGGTGAACATTCGCAAGGTCCTCAAGCGCGATGGGTTCTTTCTGAACGCCATGTTCGGCGGCAACACCCTGTACGAGCTGCGCGGCTGCTTCTCGATGGCGCAGACAGAGATCCTTGGCGGGGTGACACCGCACATCTCCCCCATGCTGGACGGCGCGGGGCTGTCGACGCTGGTGCTGCAGGCCGGCTTCAGCATCCCCACCATCGATCTGGATCGCCACCTGCTCCTTTACGAGACACCGTTTCACTTGATGGAGCATCTGGCGGTGATGGGGGAGAGCGCGTGCCACTACATGCGCCAACCCATGAACCGCGACGTTCTCCTCGGCGCCTGCGCCGTCTACGATGCCATGTACAAGCAGAACGGTCTCACCCCCGCCACCTTCGAGGTGTTTCACACGATCGCGTGGAGTCCCAGCCCCACCCAGGCGAAGCCGCTCGAGCGCGGGAGCGGTCAGATACCGCTGTCCTCGTGGAACTCGAAGAACCAGCGTCAGCTGCAGTCCGTGCTGGACGAGTACGGGCAGAACCCCGACGACGAGGTGCTGCAGAACAAGGCGGAGGAGATCTTCAGGCGACTGCGCGAGGAGAGCGCAGAGCTCATGGCGCGGAAGGGTCTGGACGCGCGCGGGTTCGACCGCGACCGGGACGAGGAGGCGCGGCAGCTCGATGAGAAGCCGCTGCCTCCCTTCCAGTAGCGTTTGTGATGCCAACGATGCGCACCACCGAACCAGTCGCCGGTGGCACTACCCTTTGTCACTCTCGATCGCCTCTCCGCCACGGCGACCCGCTCACCCCCACCAACGCATGTCCCACTCTCCTGCGCTGTCAAAGGGGGAAGGGGAGTCGGATGGGTACTGACGTTATCAGACGTTGCTGAGCGTCCCTCCGCTGCCGCTGCCGCTGCCGCAGAGGTGCGTAGAGCGTGCTGGTGCTGGTGGTGGTGGAAGAGGGAGTGGTGGGGAGAGCGACGGTGCTGGAGTGGGAGAAGGTGCGCCTTGTGCGTGTGTGTGTGTGTGTTGTGTGGGTGCCAACCTTTTGTGGTGGCTCGAGGTGTACAACGACGGAGCGGTTGGGCTGAGTTGGGTTGGCAGGGATTCAGGGAGACGGTGGGGAGGGAAGTCGGTGTGGATCAAGTATCGTCCCAACCCTCTTGGACACCGCTACACACACGCACAAGACACACAAACACACACATATGCAGAGAGAGAGATGAAGAGCAGCCCTCAAACAGGAACGCTGGCAGGTACACGAAATCAAGTCGATCTGTCGCGTACTGCTGCGTCCTCTTCTCCCCCGCCGCTGTCATAGCGCCAGAGTCACCTCTGTCGCCTCTCCTCTTCCATGCAACGTCCACTGCACTTGAGGTGACTCTTGTTTTTTTTTTCTTTTGTTGCTCTTCGGTGTCAGCAGCGCACGCGCATACACACATTTACACACACAAAACACACACACAGAGTCACGCTCACCTTGGTACGTGCGTGTCTAGAGAGAGAGGGAAGTGTGCGGCGTACGTTAACTCTTTCTCTCTGTGTCCGTTTTTTTTTTTTTTTCTGCGTGTGTTGGGCTACTCGGGGACAGCCACAGGCGTTGGGATACTTGCGGTGTGCTGTGGTCTGTCTCTTCACACTTGTCCGCTGCCATGGCGCGCAAGGGAAAGGGTCAACAGGCGCAGCAACAGCAGCAGCAGCAGCAAGGTCCTGCCAACTCGTCCGGTGGCGGCGGCAAGACGAAGCAAGAGGACTCGCCGTTGTGGACCGCGTTGAAGCATGGCGATGAGGAGGCGGTGCAGCGGCTGCTCTTCGACGAGGTGGACGACGCCGAGAGTGGGGAGGTGCGGCTCACGCTGAAGCCGACGGCGAAGAAGCTGGCGAACCAGGCGAGCAGCAAGCGGGTCTACCCACTCTCCTACGCGGTGAGTGAGGGCCTCGGAAACAACACGGTGATGCTCCTGCTTCGCGCCGGCGCGGCGGTAAACAAGACTGACGAGACCGCGAAGCAGTCCACAGCGCTGCACGCTGCGTGCTGGAATGAGGACGAGGCGGCAGCCGCGACGCTGTTGCGCGCCGGCGCCGACCCCCGCGTGGTGGACGCGGACGGGCGGACGCCGCTTCACATCCTCGCCACGTCCAACGCTGTGTCGCTCGTGTTGCTCCTCCTCGGCAACGCGACCGAGGCGGAGAGCTCTGGCGCGGTGGGGGCGACAGCCACGGCTGCGGCTGCGGAGGGGGAGGGGGAGGAGGGGCGAAGTGGCGGCGCCGGTGACGTTCGCGTGAACGTCTCATCCTCCGCGGTGCGTCTGGACCCTGTTGACCTGCTGGGGGTGGTGGACCGGCTGGACGGTGCCACGGCACTCCACCTGGCGCTTGCCGAGCCGGCGTTCGGCTACGGGGTGGCGCAGGCGCTCCTTTCCTACTTGGAGAAGCTGCGGGACGCATCCGACGCCGGCCGCGCGGCGGTGGCGAAGCTCGTGTCCGCCACCGCCGCCGTCACCGGGGACACCCCTCTCCACGCGCTCGTCGGCGCGCCAAACACGGAGGACGCCATCGTCGAGGCGCTGACGCGGCGGCTCCTTGGCCTGGGGGCCGACCCCAGCTCCCGTAACCAGCGTGGCCAGCCGCCGGTCGAGGTCGCCATCGAATGCCGGTCGAGCACCAGCGCGAGGGCGGCGGCGCAGATCGTTGATACTCTTGTGACGGCGATGTGTGCCGACAACGTCGCCTCCATCGCAACGGTGAATGAGAATGGGCTGGCGCTCATTCACGTGGCTGTCATGGCGAAGAGCACGGCGGCCGTCAAGACCCTCTGCTCCGCTGTTGCGGGCCCGGCACAGGCGCAGGAGCTGCTGGGCCGCCCCGCCACCGCAGCCGGCGGTGCCGTCTCGCTCGCGGAGTTGCTGGTGCGCAGCGACGCGGCGGCCGAGATGGTGAACGCGCTCGTGGCGGCCGGGGCAGTTTTGCATGACGAGTACGCGACACTGCAGCGTGAGCGTGCAGCGCCGGCCACTGTCGACGCGGTGGGGAAGGGGGAGGACGAGGAGGTGGAAGAGCAGGACGGCGACGACGCACAGGAGGAGGAGGGCGACCGTGAGGCGAGCGGTGCGGTGTCGGCCGGTCTGACGCGGCGCCTCGGCGGGGCAAGTGGCAGCGCTGGCGGGCTGTCGCGCGTGCAGCAGGCGCGCAAGGCACGCGCGATGACGGCAGCGAACCGGAAACTGCACGGTGGACCGCGCCATGCGCAGCGCGACGGTGCCAGCGGCGGGGGCGGTGGCCTTTTTGACGGTGGCTTGTCCAAGCCCGTCATGGTGGTGGGTGTTCTGCTGCTGCTATCGGTACTGGTGTCTGGCTACACGATGTTGGCGGACCCCAGTGGCACTCCCCCGCGCTAGTTCGCACCCTGCATCGACAGACATGCGTGTCCTCACCTCGCTACCGTTGCGGTCTCTCTCTCTCCCCCCTCCGCTCCCCCTCCGCTCACCTTCCACGGCGTGACGTCTGGCGCGTCGATGCGACGCTTGTTACAAAGGCCCACGAGCATCGAGTGTAGAAAGCGAAGATGGCGGAGGGAGGGAGGCAAGCAGAGCCCGCGGTGGATGCGTTGGAGGCCAACGGTGGTGATGTTGTTGCCTGGCGGGTGTCTCGACACTTGCGCAAGTGGCAGGAGAGTGGGGCTCGTTTTGCTTTTTGGTTGTTTTTGGTTGCCCGCTCGTAGTACGTCAGTTGACGTGAACAATAATAATAATAACAAAAAAAAAGGGAGAGGATGCCTCAGCTCCCTCGCTCTTCACACACGCAACAACCACACAATGAAACACACATGCGCGCGCACTGACGCACGATGCAGTTCACGCACACTCACTGCGTTTTTTTTTTTTTCTTTGGCATTTGCTCCCCTTTTGTGCATTGCCTCGCTCACCCACTCCTGTCTCTCTCTCTCTCTCTGCAACTCTCTCGCACCTCGATCTCGCCGCGCCTTCCGACATGCTCCCTCCACGTTGAAGTTGTGTGCGTACTCTTCGACTGTTTTTTTTTTTTTTTCGAAGAGGCGGTGGGGGACCGGCACACACAGAAGCGCGCACACACACACACACACCGTCGTGCTTCCTCTGACTCACTTGTAGGCGTATTCGACTCCATGAACTACTGGAAGTGGAAGACGGACGGCGCGGGACTCGGCGCTGATGAAGTCTGCCTTCTAGTGCAGCACGGCGTCGCCCTCTACGACGGCGACGCCAAGACGGAGTGGCGCAAGGGCAAGTTGTCGCTCACCACGCACCACCTTCTCTACAACGACGACGCCGATGTGTCCACGCTGTTGCAGCTGCCACTCGAGCTGGTGCGGCGCTCAGGCGGGACGCCGACCACGTCGAGCGGCTTTGGCGTCTTCTCCAGCGCCAAGGTGACCGTCCCACTCCCGGAGCGCGCGTACGTCAAACTGTCCTTCCGCGCCGGCGGCATCGACAAGTTCTTCGCCGCCTTCGTGGCTGCCTTGGAGAAGCAGGCGTGGCTGCGAACGGCGGCCAAGGCCGCGCCAGCGTCGTCGTCGTCGGCAGCCGCGTCGACAGCGACTCGGTCGTCGCAACAGCAGCAGCAGCAGTCGGGCGACGCAGGCACAGGCACATCGACCGCGGGGCCATCGGTGAGGCAGGGGGCGAGTCCCGTGTCGCAGCCACCGGCTCCGCGCGGTGTCGGTATCGCAGGCGTGCAGCAGGCGTCGGCGCAGTCAGCCGCCATGAACGAGACACTCAAGGATGTCGATGATGTGATGAACAAGGCATCCGCGCTGGTTCACAACATACGACGCCTCCGCGAGCGCAACGACGCGGCCGCCGCGGTCGGGTCGGACCCCGGCAGCGAGACAGCGGCAGAGCGGACCAAGATCGAGAGCATCGAGTCGACGCTCGGACTCGGGGCGATGGTGACTCGGAACAACAACAGCAGCAGCGACACACGGTTCCTGAAGGACCTGGCGCTGGAGCTGCACACCTGGATGACACACGAGCGGAACTCGAAGCTCTTCAACGACATGCCCGTCGTCCCTCTTATCGAGCTCTTTGCTCTCTACAACAAGGCGCGCGGTGGCGACTTGGTGTCACCGCTCGACGTGCTGAACGCATGCACGTACATGACGACCACGATGGCGGGCACCAGCTACGACCTCGTCACCTTGTCGTCTGGTCGAAAGGCGCTGGTGCACCGCGACGACTCGCTCTTGCTGGCAAAGCTCGCCACAGTCCTGGGGCCGCAGCTGGTGAATGCGAAGGGCTCCGCAGTCCAGGATGCGTGGAAGGAGAAGGCGCACTCTGCGTCGCAGCATCCGCGTGGCACCCCCGCCACCGCCTCGTCTGTCGTCGTACCTACTTGCCACGACCTCCCCAGTACCCAGTGGGCTCTCAAGACGGTCAGTGATGTGCAGCTCGCTGAGAAGATGCAGGTCGCCAGCGAGGTGGCGGGTGACATTCTCGCCTCGCTTGAACAGAAGGGCTTCCTGTGCAGCATCGACACGGGCTTCGACTGCTACGTCTACGCATGGAACATCTTTGTCTTTTGAGGCGAAAAAAGAAGAAGAAGAAGAGTGAATGAGAGAGGGTGGTGTGTGTGTTGTGGTGGTGGTGGTGTTGGTGTTTGTGGTGGTGCGGCTCCCGACGCACCTTTACTGCTAACGTTACCTGTGAAGTGACAAACAAGCCGAAGCGGCGGCTTTTTTTTTGTTTGTTTGTTTGTTTTCTCCAGGTCACCGGTTACTTTGGAGAGACGTGGAGGGAGAGCTGTCGTGCGGCGAGAGCTCGTTGCATCTTGTCTTCGCCGCTGTTTACCCAACTCACGATGACGCAGGAGTGGAAAGGGCAAGAGTGAGAGTGCGGGTGAGAGAGAGAGAGAGAGGGCCGAGGCGGTGGTGGCGAGTTAGTCTGCGTGCTGTGCCTGCTTCCCCTCCTCTTCCCAATCGAGGGCACACGCTTTCTGCTCTGTGTGAAGAAGAGCAAGTGGGGAACGAGACACCGATTGTGGACGTGCCTCATTACACCTCATGCACCCCCCCCTCCCTCCATTTCTTCTTCTCCGTCCTCTGTCCCCTGTCATGCGTCATCTCGCGCTTCTTCTCAGACCCTCTATATCGCAGATCTACCTCCCACACAAACACACACACACACACAGAGAAGGACACACACGTGTCGCGCAGGTCTGCTGTGTCGTTGCGGAACACCTCATCGCCTCGTGTGTATTGCCACAGGATGGAACGCGTGGAGTCGACGCTCTCGGCGCTGATGCCGGCCCTGGAGAAGCACCGTGTGGGCAGCTGGAAGGCAGAGGAGCTGGAGCGGCTGTGCGCGATGCTGCGCGACTTGGGTGGGGCCACGTCGGCCAAGAAGAACGGCGCGGTGAAGGGGAACGGAGCCGCTGCTGCTCCGGCGGTGTCGTCGCCGTCGCCACGCTCGACTGTCCCCCTGACCGCGGCCGCCGCGGTCGCCGCCCTCACCGCCGGCGCGAAGCAGTCGACGGTGCCGTCGTCGTCCTCATCGCGGGCGGTGAAGGCCGCAGAGCCGGAGGACGACTCCGAGGACGAGGACGCGTTCATCGGCGCGGTGGGCGAGGTGGACCGCTGCCTCAACCTCGTGCGCGACTTCCTCAAGCGCCGCGTCCCCTTCGGCACGGTGAAGGAGCCGACAATCCCTGCTGGGGCGGCGCGGCCCATGGCGCCGCACGCCAGCACACTCCGCGCGAGCGCAGATGCCACGGCATCCAAGAAGCGGGCCCGCTCGCCGGACCCGGAGAGCGCGGCGCCGGCGCCGCCGGTGCCCCACGACGGCGCCACCGTCCCCACACCTGTTTACGCGGTGGATGCGTTCCTCTACTCGGAGCACGACATTGGGAAGCTCGTGGACGCGAAGCAGCTGATGCGGGAGTACTGCTGCCGCTGCGGCAGCACCAATCTGGGCCTGACGGAGTTCATCACGCACTCCCTCTCGCAGGACCAGCTCATCTACCTCGGCTGCTTCCTCTTCCCCCACCTGCTGGAGGTCGCCACCACCACCACCAACACGACCACCACGACCCCGGCGGCTGAGACGGCGACGCGGCCGGCGTCCATTGTGGATATCGGCTCTCGCCTCGGCGTGGTGGTGTGGGCGTGCGCGTTTGCCCTGCAGTGGGGGCTCCTGGCGCCTGCCACCGACGCCAGCGCCACCGCGGCCGCAAACGCAGCGGTGCGCCTGATCGGTATCGAGCTGGACCCCGACTTCATCAAGATCTCTCACGACGTGGTTCGGCGCTTCTTCGCGCCGCGTCGCCGTCACGCACCGAAGCTGAACTCGATCGTGCCACCGGCGCCGGCCGGCGTGGAGGGGGAGCTGGTAGACGTGTCCTCGAACATACAGATGCTGCAGAGCGACTGCTTCGAGGGTGCCGGGGCCGCGGCCATGGCGGACAGCTCCATCGCGGTCATGCACAACGTCTTCGAGTACTTCTGCACCTCCAAGGTCGAGCACGCGCGGTGCTGGCTGAAGCTGCGCCGGCTGGTGTGCCGTCCCGGCCAGTTTCTCGTCTGCAGCCCTGCACTGGAGGACACCTTTAGCGCCTTCACAGACGACGTCTGGGCGGAGGCGTGCAGGCTGGAGGGCGTTGCAGTCGACGCGTCCGCCAGCTCCGCCGCGTCGTGGTTGGCCGACTACGTCGTGGCGTTCGACATATCAGACGTGACGTCGGACTTCCTGACCCTGCGCGCTCTGTCGCGAGGCGGCCACGAGGAGGAGGAGGGGGAGAGCCACAGCGACAGCAGCGGCGGAGAGGACGCGGACGCCGCGGCGACGGCAGAGGTGGAGGAGCAGATCCGCCGCCTCTACGTCTACAACGTCCGGTAGTCGCGAGTCTGCTCTTCTCTGTCTCTTTTTTTTTTGTTGTTGTTGTTGTTGTTTGTTTTCTCCTCATTCCTGTGTTGGTGCGCCGAGCCACTGACGATGTATCAAGCAGCACCGTCAAATTGAGTGACTGGTCTCTTTCTTTTTTTTTCCCCCTTTCTTTATGCATGTGGGTGTGCGTGTTTGTCCTTCGTTGTTGCTCCTCGGTGTGTGTAAGCGTGTGTGTGTCTGTGTGTGTGCGTGTGAGCGTGTGGGTATGCGCTTCTCTATCTCCACTCTCCCTCCCCTTCCCTCTCTCTCTATTCTGCTCTTCCGTGCGGGTGACTCCATCGCGCGTCACCTGTTGTCATCGTCGCCATCGCAGGCGTGAGTGAGTGGATTGTTGATTAGGAAGCACGAGTAAACAGAGCCGGGCGAGGGGGAGGGGGGCGGAAGTGGAAGTGGAAGTGGAAGTGTGTGTTCGTCGGTTAAGCGAGTCAGAGTCGCGCACGACTGCAGTGACGCCGCAAGTTGTCCGGCAGTGTGTGTGTGTGTGTGTGGACCATAACCCGCTTCTAAGTGAGGAGTCTTTGTGCTCTGCCGCGTACACAGCAGGGGTACGATAAAAAAAAAAAAAAAGAAGAGTGACACATACACACAAGAAAGCAACGAAAGGGAGCTGAGGGAAGGAGAGAGGTGGAGAGGTGGAGAGGTGGGGGGTGCACGGTTGGTGCTACTGCTACTGCTGCTGCTACTGCTGCGGCGTTGTAGTGGATGACTTTGTGTATGTGTACGATCAGGGCAGGTATCGATACGTGTGTGTGCATGTGCGAAAGGTAGTGGCGGTGGTGAGGTTGGCAGTACCCGTGACGCCTGCACAGGCGACGGGCTCTGCTGGCAGCTCCACGACAGTGAAGAGCGACGGGTGCATCCGAGTCGCACATACATCGGAGCGTGAACGCTGCCGTCCCCACGCGTCGTACCCAGCCCTTTTCCACGAGACAGTCTTGTCGTTCACCCCCTCACGGACACCATCGCACACGTCTCTCTGTCTCTCTCACTCTCCCCAGCCTCCCTCTGCATCTCTCATCGCTCGTCCGCGGCGATGAGGCAGAGGAGGAGGAGGAAGAGAAGAGGAGCCGTCTGAGACTGCACACACCCATCCGACACTTCCATCTCTGTGTATGCACAATACATCTCTCTCCTGCTCCTCCTCCTGCTGCTGCTGCTACTGTTCATATCGACTTTCTTCCACTGGTGCCTCGGTGTGTGATCGCGGTACCGCGCCGGCTGCGGACGTAGAAAAGGCGGATACGATATACGAAAACAGAAACAAACAAAAAGCGGCAGAGAAGGAGATACCACTTATCGTAACGGTCGGGTGTGTCTCTCCTTGAGTGTATTGTGTGTGTGTGTGTGTGTGTGTATGTGTGTCCGTGTGGTGTGCTATTCAGAGGCCACACTTTAAACCTTAACCCCTCCCCCCCCCTTCTCCTCCCCCCTTGCGGTATCGTGCACACGTCGACGTGTGCAGCGGGGCACAGCAGCGCGATGGTGAACATGTATGTGGGGCTGATGCTCATCACCGCGGCGACGGTGGGGAAGATCATGCTCTGCTCCGTCGCTGGCATGCTCGTCTCGCGGCACTTCTCGGACCCGGCGAGCAGTCTGAAGGGGCTGAGTCACATCGCCATGAAGGTGTTTCTGCCCTGTCTCCTCTTCTCCAATCTGTGCCTCAATGTGACGTGGGAGCAGCTGAGCAAGTTCTACTGGGCGCCGCTGTTCGCCCTCATACCGATGGGGCTCGGACTCCTGTCGTCGCTCCTGGTCCGCGTGCTGCTGACGCCAGAGTACCGGTACGTGGTGATCCTCGCCAACACCTTCCAGAACGGGCTGGCGTTCCCGGCGAGTGTGCTGCTGAACTTGAAGGGGATCGAGTGGTTCGACGAGCAGGCCGTCGTGGATGCGCAGTCGTACATCTTCCTCTACAACATCGCCTGCTCGATAGGGCTCTGGGCCGTCGGCGACCCCATGATCGCCTACGCCAAGGCGCAGGAGGTCGCAGCGGAGGAGGCGGACCGCGACGCCGCGGAGGGTGCCCAGCGACGCCAGCACTACCTTGACATGGGACTTGCGGGGGAGTCGACCGCCTACGAGAACCGCAGCTTCTCCTACCCCTTCGAGTCTCCGCGCCGCAACGCGGAGGAAGAGGAGGAGGAGCTGTCCTCGCCTGTGGCGGAGCATCGACGCGGTGCGACGGCGCGTGAGCAGCTCGGCTGGTATCAGCAGGCGCAGGCGAAGGACCGCCCCATCATGCCGCCGCCCGGCTCCCCTGTGATCGTGCTTGACGGCGTGATGACCATCGAAGACGTCGCGGTGGTGAAGCCGCGGGGAGACCGACTGTGGCGACTGGGGCTCATCGTGGTCAAGTCCATCCAGTCCCCGCCGGTGCTCAGCAGCCTCCTCGCCATCGCCATCTCCCTCACGCCGCCGCTGCGGTGGCTCGCGCAGAGCCCCATCGGTGAGCCGTTTGTCGGCGGCATGGCTCTCATCGGCAACGGTACAATTCCGCTGCAGCTGCTGGTGCTGGGCTCGTCCATCGCAGCAAGTCGCCCGAAGGACGCCCCGGCGCCCCCGGCAGCAGCGGCAGCACCGACAGACCCTCCGCTTTCATCTCCCACTGCTGCAGCTGCAGCAGCACCAGCGGAGGCGGATGGCACGGTGATGGACGTGTCTGCGGCAGCGCAGCGGCCCGAGGCGAAGGGCAACGCACTGGTGCGCTGGATCACGGAGAAGCTGCCGCCGCAGTTTATTTTCACGTGGTGCACGGTGGTGACGCGGCTGATCATTAGCCCATGCGTCTGCTTCCTCATCCTGCACCTCCTCGTCAAGGCGGGTGTCATGCCGAACGAGCGGCCCTTCCTGCTCTCCATGCTCGTCGCGGTGATGTCGCCGTCCGCGATGAACTCGACGCTCATCTGCACCATGCACGGGTACCACGCTCGCGACTACGCGCGCATGATCTTCTTTATGTACCTCAGCACGATCTTCACCGCCACCGTGTGGCTCTTCTTCTTCATCGTCTACCTGAACAGCTAGTGCGGTGCGGCGAGAGGGGCTGGGCTGCACGGCTGGACGAGCGGTGAGGAGTGGGAGAGAGAAGGAGTGTGTGTCGGAGCGCTGGGGGAGGGGAGAAGAAGGAAGTGCATCGCGAGTATACGGAGTGGGTGGGAGGAACGTGCCCCACGATGGCAGGCGTCGCTGCCTGCCACACACACCTGCCCCGCTTCCCGCGGCCTCTCCTCCTCCTCCTAGGCCGTGTGCGCGTGTGCGTCACGTGAGGCGCCAGTGATTGTGATGGTGGTTGAGAGAGGGAGAGGGAGAGAGAGCCAGCGCGAACCTGTCTCTCCCCCTTGTCTCTCTCTCTCTCGCTTCTGTGTCTGTTGTTCGGACTGGTGTGTACCGCAGCTACAAACTCGACACAGCTCTCAAACGAGGCTACACACATACACACACACAAACTGAGTGGGGGAGGAGAGGGATAGTGACGTGTGCAAAGAGGAGAGGAGGTCGAGAAGGAGTGGGAGGAGGACCTCGCTGCACTGACGCCTCCAGTGACGAGGCTTATGGGATCACCACAGACACGATCGACACACCCACACGCAAACAAACATTGAGTCTGATACACGCACCACCCACCATCAGCGGGAGTTCTTCACGTCGCTCTCGAACCGCAGGCGAGGAAGCTGATGTATGAGTGCGAGGAGGGGAAGGGGCCGCACGGGAAAGGAAGAAGACGATTCCTGCTTCCCTGCTATCCACTCTTTTTTTTTTTTTCTCGTTGCTTCTCTCTCACACGAATGGCGTCGCTCGCCTCCCCTCCGTGAACCTCCATCCCTCACCTCCTCCATTCTCTCTCTCTCGCACACACACACACACACACATGTCCTTTGCTGCTTCCCTCTCTGTGCGTCTCCAAGCACCTGTGCGGGTGCACACAGCTGCGTTGCGCAGCCCACATTCTCCCCCATTTTTTATTTTTTTATTTTCGCTGTTGTTGATACTGTTCCCCATCGCCGTGTGGCAGAGGCACTCCCACTTCGCCTGTCGCTCTTTCCCTTCCTCGTCTCATTTGCTTTTTCCAAGTGGCTCAGCGAATTTGCAAGTGAGAGAGCGGCGTGTGGCACCCTTCTACCCTTTTCATCTCTCTCTCACTTACACACACACACACACACACACACACACACACACACACGCAGAGAAGGAAGGAGGGAGAGAGTTGTGGTTGCGGTCAGCGTTCTTCACCATTCGTCACCGCTGCTGCGATGGTGGACGTCGCCGGCAGTGTCGAAGGCGACCTTCGCCAGGCCAAGGACACGTTGAAGACGCTGAGCACGCTGGCAGAGCAGGCCGAGCGTGGCGCGGCAGTGGACCTCGACTTGGCCCAGAGGCTCATGCACGAGGTCGCCGACCGCGTGCGGCCGCTGACACAGGGCCAGTCGCACGGCGTGTCCGGCACCACCGTCGTCTCCTCTGTCGGGTCGACGCTGCACGCGCGTGCCGGGGCGGGCAGCGCACAGAACGTGTCCCAGCTGCAACGCCGGCGTGCGGAGCAGGTGCTCTCGGAGGTGAAGCTGATCGAGACGACACTGCACCGCTACGCAAAGAAGGTGCAGCAGCAGACGACGCATGCCTCGAATGTAAAAACGCTCCTCGGCGGTGGCGCTGAGGCGTACCGGCAGAACTACGAAGCGATGGACCACCTCGACCGGGAGAAGAAGAGCCTGCAGTACGCGCGTCAACGCATGCAGGCGATGGAGTCGGAGAGTCGCGAGGTGCTGGCGGCCTTGCAGGATCAGGGCCGCCGTCTCGGTGGGGTGGGCGACAAGCTTGGGAACCTGCTCGAGACGCTTGGGGTATCCAACACAACCGTTCTGCAAATTGTGCGGCGGAACGAGATGGATGCGTGGCTCGTCTACGGCGGGATCGCGCTGCTGCTCTTCTTTGCGTGGTATCTTCTTTGGTAGCCATCCTCGTCAGGGGGCGGAGTCTATGATGGGATTGTGTGAGGGTGCGTGAAGAAAGGAAGGGGGGACGCCGCGGAGAGGGTGTGCAGAGAAGGGAGGGAGGAGGAGTCTTGACAAGATGCCAGCGCAGGTGTGTACCGGCGTCTGGCACGTTGCTGCATCCCATCACTCTCCTCCCCCCACCGAATAGACACACACACACACACAACCTCTTGTTTCCTCCTTCCCTCTCCGCCTCGCGGCTTGTCGGCTTCTCTCCGTCTCTCTCCCTCTCTCGCTGATTATCCCTCCGAGTCGGAGGGACAGTGGATGGCAGAATATGGAGAGGGAGAGAGAGCCAACAGGCTCACACAAAGGGAGACCGACCTCCATATGCAGACACTGACGTGGAGGAGCCGCACCCTGCAGCACCGTGTGGCATCTGTGCCGCCGTTCCCCCCTCCCTCCCCCTTTCTTTCGCTCCCACCCTGCATCCCTTGACTGTTCACCTCCACAAGGGGAAGGTGGGGGGGGGGGCTAGCAAAGAGACGCTGGGCTACTGAAGGACGCACCGATCCGTGAACCCCTCCCCCCCCCCATTCTCCTTCTTGCCACTCACGCTCGTCGTCTGCTTCCTCGACGGACGAGATGAGAAGCCTTGCTCCTCAACGTCGTCCAACAGTGACTGCGTGGTGGTCCTGCAGCACACCGCCTCCTCCGCTCTCATGTTCACGCGCCGCTCCGTCTCCTCTCTGTCTCTCCACAGACACAGACACACACACATAGTTGCTGTGTCTGTACCGACTGTTGCTCCACTACCATCATCACACCTTTCCCTCCCCCCTCTCTCTCTCTCTCTCTTCGAGAACAAGAAAGGAAAGGCAACGTGGCCATGGAGTTGGGCCAGACGCAGCGGCCGCGTGCGCCGACGGAGCCCTTCCACGACTTTGAGCCCCGGCAGAAGTGTACGGTGTGCTGCGGCTTGCGCTCCGCCAGCGTCACCGGCTGCGCCTGCCTGTGCTTCTCGCTCCTGTGCAACGCGTTCGTGCTCGGCGGTCGCGTCACGGACGGTCGCGGGTGGCGTGGCTTCGTGAACCGGAATGGCCTGCTTGCCTTTCCCGTGGCCGCCATTACATTCACCCACCAGACACTGCTTTCCGAGTCGCTGTGGAGCAAGAACAAGAAGACAGTGGCCCAGGTGAATGTGCAGTCCACCCTGTCCAACATGACGCTCTGGGTCACCGGTGTCACGGTGTGCACGGTGCTGTCGCGCCGCTACCTGCCTTCGCGCAGCCGCACGTATCGACTCGCCTTGTGGGAGTATCAGCGGACGCGCCGCGGCTGCGCGAACGCGTACCTGCCGAGTCTCTTTGGCCGCGTGTCGGAGGATCTGGACTGGTACAACATTCTCTGGACGTTGTCGGGGTACCACGTGCTGTGGGGGATGGTGTCTGTGATGCTGGAGAAGGAGCTCGGTGCGCACTACGCCATGTTCTACCGCGACAGCTGGTACAGTCTCTGGTGCTCGCCGCGGTGGCGCGAGTGGCGCGAGTTGGAGGTGCGGCGACTGGTGGACAAGGAGCAGACCGTGGCCCCCAATCGATGGGGCACCTTCCTCTCCAACGACAAGTGGCGCACACGCAACTTTTGACGCCGGCGTACCACCACTGTGTCTGTGAGTGTGATGTTGTCGTTGTGCGCATTAACAAGTTGTTTGTGCCTGCTCTACCCTCTCGCCAGCTGTCTCTGTGTGTGAAGGCGTGTGCGTGCGTGCGTGCGTGCGTGTGTGTGTCTGTGTGTGTGCGAGTGAAGGGGTACCCGGAGGTGCCGATGGGAAGTGTGAGAGAGAAGGAGTGAGACAACGTGACGGTGCTTTACTTCACGGCGAGAGGATGGTGCCTCACCCTCCTCACTCCCTTTCGCTCGCTCCCCAACACACACACACACATACATACATACACATGCACACGCACACAAACACATACGCACCATTCAGTGTCTGTCGCTGCTGTCTCACACACACTCACACAGAGAAAAAAAAAAAAAAAACAACCATCGCCTCAGAAAAGTAGAGTGTCCGACTCCGTCTCCACTGTGACCGCATCGATGGCGGTGTTTCTTCTTCTGTTTTTTTTCAGTTTGGAGGGGTGAGAGAGACGGCACCTGCGCGATGCCCCGCCGCACCGAAGGAGAAAAAAAACAGACCACGGTCGTCCATGACGTGGGAGTAGCGAGCAGGAAAGAGAGTGTGCGTGTATGTGTGTTCAACGTGCGCTCTGGTCTTCCTCCCTCCACCCCCCCCGTTGCTCCTTTTACACTCTTCTCTTCCAACCGCGGCTCCTCCTCTTCCTCCTCCTCCTTCTTCGCCTCATTCGGTGTGTCGGTGCCGTTGCAGTTGATCTCAGCGGGTAGGCGAGTAGCTCTCCCCCCTCCCCCCCCATCCCTCCCCTCTGCGCCAGTCTCTCTCTTGTGTTCTCTCCTTCTCGCAGACACACCAACACGCGCATCTCCGTGTCTGTCTCTCCACCACCGCCCCTCCCGGTCAGACCGCCGGAGGAATCATGTCTGAGGTGGCCAAGCTGGAGAAGACGCTGCGGAAGCAGACGGAGTCGGACGATGTCGAGGCGTCCACGATCGCCTCCACGGCAGAGCGCATCTTGACCCTGCAGCCGCACCACGTGTACGCGCTGCAGTGCAAGGCCGTGTCGCTCCTGCACGCCGGTCGCGTTGCGGGCGCTCTCGCAACACTGGAGGCGCTGGGGCGGGAGCGGACGCCGTTCAAGAACAGCGCGACGTACCACTTCCACAAGGCGTATTGCCACTATCGACTCATGCAGTACAGTGAGGCGAAGGCGGAGCTGCGCGGGCAGCCGTCCCAGAAGCCGACGACGGCGGCGCGCCACCTGCTTGCCCAGATCCACTACAACCTCGAGGAGTACGCCGAGGCGGCGGCCATGTACGCCGCGCTCGTCGCCGACGGGGCCTACCGCGACGATGTGGAGAAGCAGGAGCTGGTGACCAACTACACAGCCGCGCTCTCCTCCGCGGCGCCGGGGAAGGTGGCGGCCGTCGTGCGCGACGAGGCCGACGAGAAGACGCCGGACCTCCTCTTCAACCTCGCCGCTGCGCAGGTGGAGGCGCAGAACTACGACGCGGCGCAGACCACACTGTCGCAGGCGGAGCAACTCTGCGCTGTCGCCTTCCCGAAGAGCAGGCTGCGGTCACTGCAGGATGCGCTGGCGGCCACGCCGGAGACTCTGCAGGCACAGCTCGGTGTCCCGCTCGTGGCGTCCTCGACGCGCGGCGGCACAAACACCATCACTGCCACGAAGGCCACCGCCGCCGCTGGTGGTGTCAGCGGCGGCGCGACCTCGCCGGAGCGCCGGTTCTTCAACGAGGTGAGCAGCAACTGGGTGCAGCAGGCCTACGTCGCCTTCATGCAGCACCGCGAGACAGAGGCGCGCCGCATTGCCGAGCTCATCCTCACGTACAAGCCGAGCTCTGCCGTCACCGGCGCCGTCGCCGCGATCCTGCACACAGCCCTGCAGCGCGGCTCCGACCTATTCGACTCGCACCGCAAGCTGAAGGCGGCGCAGCATGTGAAGGTGCACTCCCGCCTCACGGCACGGCAGCTCATCGCAGTGCAGTACAACACGGCGTTGCTGCAGCTCAGCACCGGCGCCCTCGACCGCTGCGCTCGCACGGTGGAGCAAATGGAGAGGGCGCACCCGAACAGCGAGCTCACGCACTCCCTGCGCCTTGTGCTCGCCGTGCGCGAGCTCAAGAAGCGGAAGGCGTCACCGACAACGTCGCCATCAGCGGCGGCAGCGAGGTCGTCCGCCCCGTCACCGGCCGACGGAGCACGTGACGTGCAGGTCTGCGTGAACAACTACGAGGCGGAGGCGGCGAGGCGGCGAGGCGCTGGAGGGTCGGAGGCCGAGAAACGCAAGCACCACCGCTTCATGCAGCTCATCACCGCGCAGCTCTTCCTTGAGCAGGGTGACCTGGCGCACGCAGTCGAGACGTTGGAGGGTCTGGAGGACGTGGCGCTCTCTCGTCGACCCGCGACCGTGATGACGATGGCAACGTGGAGGGTGCAGCTCGGCGACGTTGACGGCGCCATGGCGATGCTGCGAGAGCGGCTCACCGCGCCGCCGTCTGCCGGCGGCTTCGCCGCATCTGTGAAGAAGGCGGTGCTTGTGTGGGCGGTGCACGACCTTGCCATGGCGCGCGGCTGTCATGGTGCGGTGGGGCAGCTGCTGAAGGCGGCGCAGGCCGCCGACGCCGGCCTCCGGGAGGACCGCGAGGTGACTGCCCTGCTCGTCATGTGCCTCGCCGAGACGGACATGGCTGCTGCGAAGCGCAGCATTGGTGTGCTGGACGCTGAGGCGGCGGCAGCGGTCGGCGCCACGGTGGGCGGTGGTGGCGCGGCGCCGTCGGAGGAGGCGGTGGCGGCCCTCGTGAGCGACAACGTCGGCACCGCCGCGATGAACGACCTCGGCTACCGCCGGCTCACTACGGTGGACCAGCCAGGGCAGGGCGGTGGTCTGCCGCGTCGCCGCCGTCGTGCGATGCGTCGGCCTGCGAAGAACATGGACAGCAAGGCGGACCCGGAGCGGTGGATCCCGATGTCGATGCGGTCGTACATCAAGGACCTGCCGGAGCGCCGAAAGAGAGAGCTGAAGCGGCTGCGTGCCATCGACCAGGATCAGAAGCGCCGCGCCGCCGCAGCCGCCGATCAGAGGCAAAAGAAGGCGGTCGCGGAGCAGCAGCAACAGCAAGAGCAGCAGCAGCAAGAGGCATAGCCATCGGACCGGCAGCGCAAGCTCTCTACCGACAGAGGGGAAGCTGCGACGGCATCGTGGCGTGTGTGTGCGTGTGTGTGTGACCCCCACGAGCCTTCTCTCTTGTCTCGCTGGGTGTTGCCGCTGTTCAAGTAACACAGGTGGTGGACGGAGCAGACACTCACAGACCCCCTGGGCTCGACATGATGGTGATTCTCGTAAGACGGCAAAGCAGATTTGCCGCTGTTTTTCTTTCGTTTGTTTGTTTGTTCGCTGTCTTTCGGACGCGTGGGGTGTGGGAGACGGCGCTCGCGCCGCGAATGCCGAATGGACGACAAGAAATGCCGCATCACAGTACCACCGTCACGTCCTTCTGCATGGGACGGAAGTCGCGACAACTCGCCACAACGAGAAGGTGTGTGTGTGTGTGGAGGAGCAGTTACGGTCGAAGCGCGCAACGAGTTTCAATCCACATGCAGATGTTGTTGGCAGACACGAGTTTCCCTCCTCTTCCGTCATCCTCTCTACCCTTCCCTCACCACTCCTCCAGTCCCCTCCCCTCCCCCCTTTCACATATTGCACTGCTCCGACTTTTTAAACTAGTGATCTCGCCTGCGCGCTGTCTTTGTTGTTGTTTGTTTTTTTCCTCTGCAACGGAAACGCAGACGGACTGCGACAATCTGACGCAAAGCACACACACACACACATACACAACACACACACTCAGAGGCGCATCTTTTCAAGTGCTCTTTTTTTTTTTTTTCGGTTAAGTGACACGTGCTTAGGTGTGTGCGTGTGTCTCTCTCTCTCTGGGCGTTCGTGTGCAATTCACATTTTAGTGATCCGCAACGCTGCGCTCGTATCTGCTGCTGTGAAAACAGACTCATCTCTCGCTCTCTCTCTCTCTTTCTCTCTGCCACGTCTCGACACGGGGAAGGGGATAAGGAGAGCCATAGCGAGAGAGAGAGAGGCTGTTCAAGACACGAGGAGGAGCAGCCACATAGACAATCATCCCTGCGGAGTACAGGGAGGGCGTTAGCGAAGGAAAGTCGTGGTGCACAAGGTAGGTCAGTAACACACACACACACACACACATAAGCCGAGTCAGACACTCATACAGAGAGACAGTGAGAGAGGTGCACGTCGTATCGGTGTGCGCGCTCCTTCCTTTTTTTTTTTTTTGTCTCCCTCTGACTTCTCTTCCATAACTGGTCGCTGGTGAGGCACGATGGGTAAGCCGAAGTACCTCAAGAAGAAGCAGGCGGCCGCGGCGGCCGGCGGCGAGGACGGGGCCGAGCGGGAGGCCAACGACGGGGCGGCTGAGGTGCCCGAGGGGACGTCGCCCGTCACGGACAACGGCGCGGCGGCGAAGAGCGCCGCGAAGGGAGGCGACGATGAGTCGTCCGGCTCCGGTGCCATGGTGTCCTTCGCCAACCCGGTCTACCGCCAGGGCGTCAACGACATCCTCGTCGAGAAGATCGACATCAGCTACCAGGGCAACGGCATCCTTGAGAACGCCTCGCTCAACCTGGTGTGCGGGCACCGCTACGGTCTCGTCGGCCCCAACGGGTGCGGCAAGTCAACACTGCTGCGTGTGCTTGGCTGCCACGAGATCCCGTTCCCCTCCCACGTCGACCGCTACTACGTGTCGCATGAGGTGGAGGCGTCTGACATGTCGGCGCTGGATGCGGTGCTCGCGGTGGACAAGGAGCGCGAGAACCTGGAGTCGGAGATGGAGGACCTGGCGTTGGGCGACCAGGAGGACCCGCTCGTGCTGAGCCGCCTGGATGACATCTACAAGCGGCTGGACGAGCTTGAGGCCGACACGGCGGCCGCGCGCGCCGGCAAGATCCTGTTCGGTCTCGGCTTCTCGAAGGAGATGCAGCAGCGGCCGACCAAGTCGTTCTCCGGTGGCTGGCGGATGCGCATTTCGCTGGCGCAGGCGCTCTTCATCAACCCCACCGTTCTGCTGCTGGATGAGCCGACGAACCACCTAGACATCGAGGCCGTCGTCTGGCTCGAGAACTACCTGAGCAAGTTCAAGAAGACGCTCTTCATGGTGTCGCACTCGCAGGACTTCATGAACAACATCTGCACCGACATCTGCCACATGCACCTGAAGAAGCTCAACTGCTACGGCGGCAACTACGATCAGTACTGCATCACCCGCGAGGAGAAGGAGAGCAACCAGATGAAGAAGTTCCAGTGGGAGCAGAACCAGATCAAGAACATGAAGGAGTACATCGCGCGCTTCGGCCACGGTAGCGCCAAGCTGGCCCGCCAGGCGCAGTCGAAGGAGAAGACGCTGGCGAAGATGACGCGTGGCGGTCTCACCGATGCCGTGGTCAAGGACAGTCGCATCAACTTCGAGTTCCCCTGCGCCGGGCCGCTGCCGCCGCCGATGCTGCAGTTCCGCGAGGTCGCCTTCAACTACCCGGGCCGCCCATCGCTCTTCACGAACCTCGACCTCGGCGTCAACATGGACTCGCGCATCTGCCTCGTCGGCCCCAACGGCGCGGGCAAGACGACGCTGACGAAGCTCATGTGCCGTGAGCTCGAGCCGACGGCCGGGTATGTGGCGAAGAACGCGCACTGCATCATGGCCCGCTTCCACCAGCACTTCGTGGACCAGATCAACATGGACCTCACCCCGCTGGAGTGGATGTCGCAGGAGTACCCGGAGGTGACGGAGCCGCCGATCCTCCGCAGCGCCCTGGGCCGCTTCGGTGTCTCGGGCAAGGCGCAGATGACGCCGATGAAGACGCTGTCGGATGGGCAGAAGTCGCGTGTCGTGTTTGCCTGGATGGCGTACCGCCGCCCGCACTTCATGATTCTCGATGAGCCGACGAACCATCTGGATATCGAGTCCATCGACGCCCTCGCGGACGCCATCAACAGCTTCGAGGGGGCCGTCGTGGTGGTCTCGCACGACCTGCGCCTGCTCGCGCAGATCGCGGATGAGATCTGGATCGTCGAGAAGGGGGAGGCGAAGCGCTTCAACGGCGACATCGCCGACTACAAGGAGCACGTGCAGGAGGAGGTGAACCGCATGATGCAGAGCTACAACGCATCGATGTAAGGGCCGCCCTCAAACAAAGAAGAAGAAAAAAAAAAAAAGAAGAGAGATGGGGCACGGACGGAGGTGGTGTTGACCTTGACTCTCCTCTCCTCCTTCTCCGCCCCTCGCACACGCACAGAGACACGCCAGATGGCAAGCGGTTGCAGTTGTTGTTGTGGTGGTGGTGGGGATGGTGATGGTGTGTGTGTGTGTGGGGGGGGGGGGATGGGGGGATGGAGGGATGAAGGTGGGTGGGGTAGAGAAGGTGCTGAGCGCAGCCCACAGGGTGCTCTCTCATCCTGCTGTAGTCTCGCCCACCTCACCCACCCCCTTCACAGCCCCCCTCCGCCCTCTCTCTTACACACACACACACACACACGCACAACTGTCCCTGCTACCTTCAGCGACACCGGCGCTGGCGATGTTGTGTGTCGTGCAAGGATTATAGAAGTGGGGTGGAGTACGACGACAGCACACAGGAGACGGAGCGAGAGAGAGAGGGCCGATGTGTTTCCTCTTGTGTTTCCTCAGCCGTGCCCCGCGCTCCCCCCTGCCTTCCTTTTTGATGGCTCGCTCTCTCTGGTCACCATCTCTGTGTGGCGACCATCTGCCCGACCGAGCCGTCGTGTCACACCACGAAGGATGACGATGGTGAATGACACACACACACACACTAAAGGATAATGCTCGCTTTTACTTGTTTTATGGGTGTACCCCCTCCCTCTCTTCCCCCTCCCCTCCTTCTCTTCCCTCTCCTTGTGTGTGTGTGTGTGTACGATTGGTGGCGTGTGGGGTCGTCGTGGCGGTGGAGGGAAGAGGGAGGGACGGCGCGGACGGTGGTGGACGACGACGACGTGGAGGTGATGCGTGTGTTTCAATAAGTGGACATCTTGTGGGCTCTCCACCGGTGTGTTCTCTTTGTGGTTTCTGAGAGGCGTGTCGCTCTTCCCCCCTTCTCAGACGCCAACAGACGCGTCCACCTCGCTCTCTCTTCCTCGTCTTGTTGTTGTTGTCTCGCGCCTCTGCGACCGGAGCCACTCTCTCTCTCTCTCCGTGAAGTGCTTCTGCAAGGGCCTGATGACATTGTGCTGCACACACAAACACACACACACACACACACACGCGAGCGAGGACCGCGGTGTGGCTGCGACGGAGAGTGTGAAACGCTCCGGTGCGGCATGCATCGCCTGTGGATGATGATGTGGAGGCGAGGAGGAAGGTAAGGGGAGAAGGGCAAGGCAGTACCCCATGCCTCTCAGTGTCTGTGTGTATGTGTGTGTGTGTGTGTATGGTCACGTGCTTGGACATCAGTGAAGGACGCAAGCGCATCGTGTGTCATTGTGGAAGCAAAAGCACAACGATATCGATGAGACACACAGACAGACACATGATGAGTGTGCCTCCTCCTCTGCCTTCTTCTCCCCTTCCTCTTCTTCGTTGTCGCCTGCTCATCTCTCTCTTTCCCTCTCTTCTGCCCGCCTTGCTTTCCTCACCCCCCCCTTCTCCATACCTACTCCACATACACACACACACACGCACACGAACGCGCACACTTACGCTGCATATACGTTTGTGTGTCTGTGTATGTGTTTGTGTGTGTGTCTGTGCCTGAGAATGGGTGCTTTACCACGCGGCGTCCATCACCGTCTTTGCTCGACCTGAGCAGCACCGTTTGCACGAGTGTGGACGAGCGCTACACGGCTGTGCGTGTGTGTCTGCCTCTGTTTGCGTGGCTCTGCCTCGTCATCGCTCCGCGCGCTACCGCTTTGCCCCCGGGGACTGTGTAGTCTGGCGTATCCACCTCGGGAGCGACGCCGAGGCGAGGGCGAGTTGTATCGACAAAGGCCGTGCGTCTCGTGGGGCCGAGCTGCGCAGCCAGGCGACTCCACGCTGACCCACAGCACAGCACAGCACAGCACACCTCCTTGGACCGTGCGTACAATCTTCCACGTCATCCTCGACCCTGTCTCTCAGTCGTGTTTTTTTTTTTTACATCTTTATTTTTGTAGCTCTGTCTCCATTCCACTCCCCTTCCTTCCTTCCCTCCCTCCCTCCCTCCCTGTCGGATCGCCGTCACGAAGATGCCGGTGCACTACAGCGAGGCGGTGGAGGCCGCCATGGCGGAGGTGTGCCCGCCGCGTGACGCACTCGACGCCGGGGACTTCGACCCGGTCCTGTACCTCAACAGCCGCTTTCCTGACGAGGCGAGTCTCGGCGCGCTGCCGGCGTTCCTCGACGAGGCGAACGAGCGTCTACGCAAGACGGAGAACCAGTTGCTGAAGGCGGTGGAGCAGCAGGCGAGCAACGCATCGAGCGCAGAGGGGGACCTGAAGGGCGCGAAGGAGGCCGTGGCCCAGCTCTACGTGCGAGTCTCCGAGATCAAGACACAGGCGTCGGACAGCGAGGAGATGGTCAAGGACCTGTGCCAGAACATCCGCGAGCTGGACGTGGCCAAGACAAACCTCACCGCCAGCATCAACACACTGCGCTCGGTGCAGCTGTGGATGCTGCAGCTGCAGGTGCTCTCCGCCTCCTTTGACAAGCGCCGCTTTCTGCAGACGCGCGACGCCTTGCAGGAGGCGCTCAAGTACTCGGCCATGTTCGACAAGATGAAGGACATTCCCAAGGTGAAGGAGCTCAACGACAAGCAGACGCAGCTGTGTCGGCAGGTGGAGTACCACATACGCAACACCGTCTTTGGGGAAATGAACTTGGAGGCGATAGACGAGAATGCGATGGCCGAGGCATGCGCCGTCGTCGACTTGATGGAGGAGGAAAGCAAAAAGAAATTGAGGGACCGCTTCATCGACAAGCTCTTGGAGTCCTACGCACTGCGCTTCAAGCGCGGCACCGACGAGGCCAAGCTGGAGCGGACGGAGCGGCGCTACGTCTTTCTGCGCGGCTTGCTGGAGCGCTACGAGAACGCCATGAAGAACGTGTTCCCGCGACACTGGTGTGTGCCACAGGAGCTCTGTGTGACCTTCTGCCTGCGCACGAAGCAGGAGCTGGACTACGCGCTGCGCGAGACGGCGAACGAGATAGACGTGGTCGTGCTCACCTACGTGATTCAGAAGACGATCGATATGGAGCGCGACATGACGCAGGCGATGACGTGGAAGGATGAGTTTCCTGGCAAGCGGGAGCTGCCGGTGTACCGCTACAGCGGCATGATCCTCTCCGCCTTCAAGGAGCACATGGGCCTCCTCGTGCAGAACGAGGACCGGCTGATGCGCGAGGCGCTGGCGCAGCCGCTCATCGGCAGCGGCGACGCGCTCTGCCCGGGGTGGAACAGCGTGGAGGACGAGACGCGCAGTGGCACCTATCTGCCCATCGCCGAGGACATCTTCGTCTTCATCAAGGAGAGCCTCAAACGGGCCTTGCGCATTGCCCAGCAAGACGTTCTGCTGGAGATGGCTGGCGTGTGGCGCAGGCACCTGATCGAGCTGGCGCAAGCCATCACGACGCTCCTGGCGAGCCCCGCCACGAGCCCCCTGGAGCGGCGCCGCGCCTGCATCATCTTGAACACAGCCGACCTCTGCCAGTCCACCAGCCAAGACCTTGGCGACGAGGTCTGCGCGCGCAGCGAGGCGCCGCCGCGTGAGGTGGCCTTCGACCAGGTGAAAGAGGCCTTCTCAGCCGTCTACACCAAGTCCATTCAGGCCATCCTCCAAGGCCTCGAGCTGGAGCTCGCCCCGATGCTGGTCGACTACGGCAACGGTGGGTTCCTCGCGAAGAAGGGGTCGGCAGCCTACGACGTCGACGGCGGCGGCGCCGCAGATGAGTCGAAGCTGGTACGCGACATGACCTCAACAGTGCACGACACGGTGCTGGCCTGCGCTGCCGTGATGCCGGCCACAGCACTCCGCTTCTTACTCGACAAACTCGCGGCCATATTCATCCCCGAGTTCGGCAACGCACTCTACCGTCTGCGCCGGCTGCCAGACGACGGCATCAGTGCGATGCGCGTCGACGCCGCGGCGCTCGAGAAGACGTTCCTGCAGCTGCCCAACTACAACGACCCCTCGCGCTTTGCCGCGTCGGCGTTGACGGGGTACATGCGCCTCGTTCGCCGTGAGTTCGACCAGCTGAATCGCGCGCTGAAGGTGCTGCAGGTGGACGCGCGGACCGACGCCTTCATCGACGTCTACTACGAGGTCGTTCTCCCGGAGGACCGCTCCATCCACAACTTCGTCCGCCTCGTGGAGCTCAAGGGCCTCCGCCGCGAGGACGTCCGTGCATGGGTGGCCACCCTCTCGAAGCGCGGCGTGGTCGAGGCGACGAAGCGTGACTTCCAGCGCGAGGCTTCGCTCGGGCTCTCCACCGGCGTCTCGACCACGCCGAGTACCGCGGCGTCCATCACCAGCGGTGTCAGCCTCAACTTCGCCGCGCTCTTTACGCGCGACCCGGCCAGCGCCGCGGCGGCGTCTGCTGCTGCGGCGTCCCCGACGACGACGACATCGAACAGCCACTTCTCCCTCTCCAATTTTGTCTCTAACATTGGCGGCGGTGGTGGTGGTGGTGCTACCAGCACCAGCGCCGCGGTGAACGGTGCCGCGCCGCACAGAGACGTTGCCGGCAGCGCCGGTGGTGGTGGTGGTGGCGCCGGGGACGGCGCGGTGGAGGAGGAAAGCCTCGGGTCTCGCTTCGCCGCCGCGGCGCGCAACACGGCGACGTCCATCAACTTCCTGAACAAGTTCAAGCGCAACGAGGCGAAGCAGTGACGACCGCGTCGAGGATGTCGAGGGCAGACATGGTGCGCCATGTCCCTCCCCCCTTCCTATCCGCCGTTCTGCCTCGGCAGAAGCGCACACCGACAACACCCGCCGTCAAACAAACACACACACACACAGACACGGATGCACGCAACGATAGAGCGCAAAGAGCATACGGCGCAGCGCTTCGAACGAGAGGTCGGATGAATGCACGCTTCCGCTTCCTCCAACGCCGAGGAGAGACGTATCGACACCGCAATGTGAGGTGGAGCACTTCCGCACCAGTGCGCGGCTGCTGCGGTGGTGGGTGCACGGTGGAGCTGGTACTTGTGAAGCTCGCTTCAGTGTCCGCCTTCTTTTTTGTTGTTGTTGTTTTCTTCGCTGTTCTGCCGTTTTTGCATCTAGCCCTCATCTACCGTCCGAACAGCTCAGCAGCCGCGGTGCATTCTCCACGCAGGATCCGCACGAAGTGCTGATGCGTCCTTTCCGACCCCTCCAACACGACTCGCCAAGGTGAGTGCAGATGGTCGTCCGCGTGAGAGCCACGATGTCTCCACACTCTCTGTTCTTCTCTTCCCATCCCCCGTTCGGTACTCCACCTCGACGCGAACTAAGCCGAGTGGACGGACTATCCTGGTGGTTCACGGACCGTGAAGGGCAGCCGAACTTGCCTTTCTCCCCTCCCGTCACAAGTATCCTCCCCTCTCTCTCTCACTGATGTCACCCACCGTCCCCCCGAGCTCCTGTCCTCTACCACTCCACTTCACCCACCTTCACACTTCTCCGACCTCCTCTCTCGTCTGTCGAATCCATCAACGCACCCGCACATATGTACCTCCCGCTCCTCGTCCCCCATCACCTCCTCTGTGCCGTCTTCACCGCTCGCGATCTTCTTTGCCGCCTCCAAGACCACTCTCCCCACCCCTCCATTCGGCCCACCCACTCCTCCGTTCTCACCGCACTCACCCCACGCTTCTTCCACCACCTCTCCCTGTCCCCCCCACCGCCTACAGTCATGTCCGCCTACCAGACGAGCAACGCCGTGGAGGTGCGCCGCGCTGAGTGCGCGCGCCTGCAGGCCAAGTACCCGGGCCACGTCGCCATGGTGGTGGAGGCGGCTGCGGCCAAGAGCGCGAAGCCGCACTTCCTCGCGCTCCCCCGCGACGCCACGGTGGCGGAGCTGGAGGCGGCGGTGCGCGCCACGCTCAGCATCAGCGCCAAGAAGATGACGCTCGCCATCGCCGGCTGCACGCCGGCCGCCACTGTTGCCATGGGCGACCTCGCGGACGCCTGCAAGCACGCCGACGGCTTCCTCTACGTGGCGGTGCGCACCGAGCGCGTCATGGGCGCCGTGTCCGGCCCGTGCATGGCGAACGATGCGGCCAACTGAGCCCAATGTGTGCCAGGAGAGGGTGGAGGGGGTCGGGGAGGAGGAAGGCGGGAGTCGGTTGTAGATGGCATGGTGGCTCGACCCATGCTCTCGAGCGCCGTCTCTCTGTCGAGAGCGCGTCATCTTGAGGACGGAGCTGTGCGCCATCGCAGCCGGTTTTGTTGGTGTGGCTGTGCGCGGCTCTCGACTGTTGAATGCGCAACACGAATTCCGGACCCACCGATGCCGCGGCTGACAGCGAGCCAGCGGCTGCGGCGGGATGGTACGCTTCTCGCTTCCCGTCTCGTGCTCCGCCACAGCGGATCCTCGTTTTCCTGCTCCTCCTCCTCCATTCGCTGTGGCATTGCGTTCTCGTCTCGTCTTTTTTTTTTTTGCTACGTTGCCTTCCTCCAGTGTACAGCGGTGATGCGAGAGTGGTGCCATGTGCTCTTCGGAGTTGTGTGAGACGTCTACCTGCGGCCACTACAGTTCCAGTAGTCACCAGATTGCCGGCCACTGTCTGTCCATCACACTCTTATAGTCGAAGGCGAGTACATCTGCCACAGATGTGTCTCGCTCCTGTCCTTTTTTCTCTCTTTTGCTTTTTTTCCCTGCCTTCGTGTCTTCTTTTTTTTTTTCTTTTGAGATCGCCACTTTCGGTTTCTGAGCGAGAGAAATAGACGTCATCGTTGCGGTGCACCTCTCCGTTTGTGTTGATTTGCTTTCTGTTGTTTTTGCTGTCTTCTCCCTTTTTTTGTGTCTCTTGTCCTTCAAACTGATCCCCCCCCCTCCCATCGTGTCCCTCACCGTCTCACTTCTCCTCTATGCGTGTGTCTGTCTCTCTGCGTGTGCGTATGCGTGTGTGCGCGTGTACGAGGACCAGGCGCTGCCCCGATGAAGAGGCCAGCACTGGCGCCTCTCCGAACTTCACAGGGAAGAGCATGTTTTCTCGTTGCTGACCCGCTGCTCACTTCTTGCCCTGTGTTGTGCGAGGCGTGTGAGCGTGTGCGTCTATGTGTATTTCTCTGCGTTATTCTCTCAGGTAGCGCGTGCTCTTGTTTTTTTTTTTTTCCATTTCACGCGCGCGCGCTCGTGTGTATGTCTGTGTGTGTGTGTATGCTCTCGTCATGGCGGTTCGTTTGTGTAGGTTGTGGGTGTATCGGCGTTTGTGTCTGTCTGTTTGTGTTCGGGACCGTGTCTGTGGTCAGGAGTTACGCGACAGGGACTGGGAGTTACGACACAGCAGGGCGGCGGGCCATCCAGGTGCACATGTATGCCAGAAGAGAAGAGACAGTCCGAAGAAAACAGCTGCGGATTACACTAAAGTCGCGCGGCTTGCGGCTCATGGGAGAGATACACACATGCACTTACACACACAGGAAGACAGGCACAGAAGGAAACTCTCTCACACACAAGTCACTATCTCATGCGTCATCCTGTACGCCGGCGGTGCGACACAGCCACCCAGGAGGCACTGCGCTTTTATGGTGTAGCGTAGGAGTGGTGGTGCACTGCGGGAACAGGAACAGGAGGAATGAAAAGGAAACCGCAACGGCGTGTGGCAGCTGTCCTGCTCCATGGCGCTCTTCGGGTGCCGTTGGTTTTGCTCCCCATCGAGGAGACACGCACACGGACACACACACGCAAGCTCTGGACGGCGGGCACGATTAGTTGGTCTTCTATCCGGATGCAGCGTGGAGCTTCGGATAGCGTTGCGCATGCCTTGTTTGAGTCTCACCTCGTCTACCTCGTCTTTTTTATCTCACCCCGTCGCCTGACATCATGTCCACGTACACACCCGCACACACAAACGCACGCACGTGACTCCCTCCACGGACACAGCCGACAACGTCCTTTTTTTTTTTTTTGGCTACCCCGCCACCCTTCTCCCCATCGCACTCCTTCGTTTCGTTACGTCTCCACGCGTCAAGTCGGTTGCGAGGGTCTACCCAAGTACCGACCAACCTCGCTGCTCTGAGTTGCCGTTCGCTTGATTGGGCACACAGAAACACACACACACACACACGCACACACGGTTTCGTGTCTTTCCGGGTTGTGATTGCCTCACTTTGTTATTCTCTCTTTCTTGCCTTGTCGTCTCACTTGTTTTTTTTTTTCCCCGTTGACTTCTGTACACGCCACTTGTTGAGGTAGTTGTATCGCGTGGCGTTCGGTCTTCTCAGCCTGTGCCAAACCATGTCCGTCTATCAGAAGAAGAACTCGATCGAGGTGCGCCGTGCCGAGTGTGCACGGCTGCACGCCAAGTACCCGGGTCAGGTGCCGATGGTGGTGGAGGTGAGGAAGGAGGACAAGCCGCGGTTCCTTTCCCTGCCGCCGACGTCCACCGTGGCCGACCTCGCCGCGTCGCTGCAGTTGATGCTGAACTCTGCCAAGACGTTCAGCATCACCATCGCCGACTGTGCACCGGCCGCCGCCACGACGATTGGCGACATGAGCGAGGCGTGCCGCCACGCCGATGGTTTCCTTTACGTCTGCGCGACGGCGGAGCGGGCGATGGGCGATACCACCGTGGACCTCTCCAAGGTGCCGTGCGGCAACCCCGACAACTACACCTACTCGTAAGTGTACACACACGTCTCTCTGTATTGAGTGTATGTATGTATGGGTGTGTGTGTGTGTACATGTGCAGAGACACACCTACCTACTCACTTACTCACTCATACACACACCCACTCGCACACACACACGTGTGCGTTCATAGTGCCAAGTGACGACGACCAAAGGACCGGTACTCTCGGTCACATCGTTCAACCACTTGAGGTAGCAGGAGGGCGGTCGCCATCCGCGGTGTCCCCTCCGCATGCCTTTCTCTGCTCTGCCGAGTTTTTCCTTTGTGTCTTCTGTTGGTGTTTTTTTTTTTTTTGTCTCTTGTTTTCCTTTGTTAGGCGGGTCGGTCTGCCTCTCTGGCATGACACCGCCATCCGTCGTGTTCTTCTTTTTTTTTTTCCCCTCCCTCTTCCTACACTTGGGATGGCGTCTCTTCCACCTCTCTCCATCTATCTCGCCCTTCCTCGTCACGCTCTTACTGAGGCTGTCGCGCGTGGCCGACGGCACGGAGGCGCATGTGCGTGAACGTCTGTGTGTGTGTGTGTGTGTGTGTGTGTATCCGTGTCCATTTTTGTCTTGGTTCTTCTGCGCGGTCTGGAAAGGCACACGCTACCACACGCACGTACACGTGACGGTACATAGTCAAAGGCATAGAACACATGCACACACGTAAATGCCCTTCTGCTCCTCTGTTTTCTTCGTCTGCCTCTGCACCCTCGAGGGTGGTGGAGAGAGAGAGAGTGAAGTGGTACGCACGTCGAACGCATTTACTGACTTCCACCATGTGCCAGTTCTCGCCTCGTCTCGCCATTATCCGTGTTGGATTTCTACGGCCGTCCCGTGTGAGCGTCGATGGTACTCACCTAGTCGCCAGCAGGTGCACTGCAGTTCGCGATGATGCATGCATCCTCGTCCTCCCTCTCCCCTCAAGCCAACTGCAGAATGCGCCTCAGAATCGCCTCACTCCGCGTGAGCCCTCCTCCCTCCTCCGCTACTGTTACTCCCACCTCCCTCTACTCCCCCCATACATCCAAACGCGAACACACCCACGCACACATACACATTTTCTACCTGTCTGCGCGCACCGGACGATCGCACCACGGCCACAGCACAAAACGCTGCTGCCATCACACGTCTCTCGCCCCCCGCACAACCTCCCTCCCCTCCCTCTGCAGCCACTGATCTCCTCTTTGCCCGCTCATCCTCCGACCCATCCTCTCTCTCTACTCCCCCCCCCCTCTCACACCCTCGCCCATCCTCCTTTCTACTCTCCCCACTCTCCTCCTTCTCACTCTCCTTCCTACCGCCTACAGTCATGTCCGCCTACCAGACGAGCAACGCCGTGGAGGTGCGCCGCGCCGAGTGCGCGCGCCTGCAGGCCAAGTACCCGGGCCACGTCGCCATGGTGGTGGAGGCGGCTGCGGCCAAGAGCGCGAAGCCGCACTTCCTCGCGCTCCCCCGCGACGCCACGGTGGCGGAGCTGGAGGCGGCGGTGCGCGCCGCGCTCAGCATCAGCGCCAAGAAGATGACGCTCGCCATCGCCGGCTGCACGCCGGCCGCCACTGTTGCCATCGGCGACCTCGCGGACGCCTGCAAGAACGCCGACGGCTTCCTCTACGTGGCGGTGCGCACCGAGCGCGTCATGGGCGCCGTGTCCGGCCCGTGCTACGCGAACGATGTGGCCACTTGAGTATGAACGAGTCCTTGACCGGCCGCGGGAGTGTTCTCTCTCTATTTTTCTGTTTTCCCAGGTGCGTTACTGTTTTTTTTTTTTTGTCGTCCTACTTCGTTGATAGCGGTGATTCTCTCTTCTACCTTTTTCTTTTTTCACTTTTTCTTTTTACGCTGTTGGGAAGGACCGAATGTGTATGCGTGTGTGTGTGTGTGTGCGTTTTGTTGGTGTCTTTCGTTTTCGTTCGAGTGTGGGGGACGATCGGGAGGGGGTGGGTGGCTGGGTGGGAAGGGGTGACACAGAGCGGGAGCCGGAGTCTCGGTCAGGCACTGTGGCTCCCCCGCCTGTTCTGCCCTGCCCACCCGGTACCTGCCCTACCCTGTCTGTGTGCGTGTGTCTCTCTCGGCACTCTCGAGCAAGCGTCGCCTCCCTCGCCTTTCGCCACTCCTCTTCTCTGTTTCTCGCCCTGCCTTTTGCCCCCATTTCCCTTTGTTATGTCTGGTGTGTGGATGTTTTTTTTTTTTTCTTCTTTTTTTCGTACGCCGTCCTCTCGTTTGTACCTTGCCATGTGCAAAGCAGCGTACGTTGGCTGTCGCTGTGCGCGCCCCCTTTTTTATTGATGGCGCGTGTGTGTGTGCGTGTATGTGCACTTGTGTACTTCGTCACCCTCCGCACCTCATTGTGATGGTGGAAGCGGCGGTGTCGGTGGTGAGGGGAGGGATCCCCCGCCTCTGTAGCCTTCGCCTGTCTCCTCTCCCATCCTCGCCTTCGTCGTCACCATTTTTTCTGCTCATGTTTCCCCGTCTGATGCGACGAGTGGCGGAGCGAACAAATGCGTTGCGGTCGTGGTGTGTGTCTTTGTCTCTCTGTCTCGTTCTCTGCGAAAGAGACAGGAAAAGAGAGAGAGAAAGTCACTTTTTTTTTTTACGTGTGTGTATATCGCGTGTACTTCTTTTTCCTCCTTTTTGTTTTTCTCACTCCCGCACCGTCTGCCGAATGCCGACGATGTCCGTCGCCCCGCCGCCCACCCGCCTTCCCGCCCCCGTCCATCCACCTTCACTGCACGGCGCTTCGTGCCCTCCGCTCTCCGTGTCCTCCGCTTCAACCCTCACCCTCGTCCCCTCGACCTGGCGCTGCCGATGCTGCGCGCGGCTGCCTGCCCCTCTGTGCAACCCATGGGTGGTTGAGTGAGGGGAGTAGGGAAGCTGCTCGGGACAGTGGATATGAGTGAATGTGTGTGCAGAAGTTCTATACACGTTTTTTTTTTTTCGGCGTGTGTTGGCGAGGACGCGGACATCGTCCACGGTGACGAGAAGGCGCGCTGCGGTGAGTTGCATAGTTGTTTTGGGGGAGTGCCTCTTTCTGTCTCTGTCTGTCTGTCCCTCCCTCCCTCTTCCTTCTTGTCCTCCTCCTCGTCTCCTTCGCAGGGCGGCAGCCACGGAGAAGGTGCACCGCAGCGAACTGCACACGTCCCTCCGATTCGCAGCACTTCTCGCCGGCGTCCAGCTGCTGCTGCCGCCTTTTAGCTGTGTTTGCGGCGTCTCTCGACCTCTAGCATACACACACACACACACACACACACACACACACATGGCGCGCGGAGGAAGGGGTGTGTGGAGGCGCATCCACCTGCGGTGCCCTCTATCGGACTGTATGAGCGACACACAAGCATACTGCCCCTACTCCCCGTCCTTCCAGCTCTTTCTCTTTCGGCTCCCTGCTCATCCCTCTCCGATCTGTTGGCCCTGTCGTGTCTGCAGCCCTGTGAAAGAGCAAAAACAAAAAAAGAAACACGAAAACCACCTTCTCTTTGTCTAGTTCTCCTGTTATTTGTTTCACGTTCCTTGTCTTCGAGGAAGGTGTAGGGCAGACACACCCCATGTGCATCTGCGAGCGTGTGTGTGCGTGAGCATGTTGGTTTCATGACACTCGCAGCGTGGAGCAGAGAGTGAAACAGAAACGCGCACTTTTTCAGTCCCTCTCCGCCCTCCGCTCCCCGCCTGTGTGAGGCGAGTGGTATACCGACGCGTCTCTTCTCTGCGCACCCCTTAAAACACGATGCTCACTGCACCACGCAACTCCTGCACGGCATCACAGTGATACGTGTCAGACTGAGGGGGGGGGGATGTGAAGTGTCACGCACACGGTGGCTGGGAAAAGGCATGACAAGAACAGAGAAGAGAGACACACACCCAGACGCAAAAAAAGAAAAAAAAAGGCTACCGCCAACGCACAGTTTCACGCACACACGTGGACACAGAGAGGCTCCCGAGCCGGGATGTGCACGACTCTCCCTCTTAGCGCACCTCTGCGTTCAGTTGTGTGTGTGCGTTTCGCTGCCCATACGAATCAATGCCGTCTCGCCGCCTTTGCCCCGCAAAGGAAGATCTGAGCTTCCACCGCTTCGTCGTCGACCCGACTCATTATCGTCTGCACTGTCACCTGCTATTCCCACCGTGGTCCTCCTCTCTACTCCTCGCCCGACTCCTCACAACGTCTCTCCACGAATCACATGCACACACATACTCACATCCACACAACATGAAAACAATACCGCGCATGACACATACACACCTTTCTCCTTCTTGAACGACGGACAGTTAACGCGTCCGTCCTTCTCCAGCCTCGCTACCCGCCTCCTTCTCCTCGTCCGCAGACACCAAGTCACCCCCGCCGCCATCAACGCACTCGCGCACTCTCCCCACCTAATTCCCCCCACACCCACCTACCTACCCCCACACACACAGTCACCCCTTCGTGAGAGAATGTCCGCCTACCAGACGAGCAACGCCGTGGAGGTGCGCCGCGCCGAGTGCGCGCGCCTGCAGGCCAAGTACCCGGGCCACGTCGCCATGGTGGTGGAGGCGGCTGCGGCCAAGAGCGCGAAGCCGCACTTCCTCGCGCTCCCCCGCGACGCCACGGTGGCGGAGCTGGAGG